>JAPYZJ010005347.1:0-11725 GCA_030522765.1 Ophioninae sp. B BG-2022a
TTACCGAATAATCCTAATTACGCCGTGTGCCGCGACGATGATTGAGCCGGGGCTCCGTTCGGGGCATCCTCGGCGTAATTTTTGTAACGCAACGTTACAATTTATACAAAATCTCGAGTATTCGCGATCCAGAAGAATATCCCGAATGTATCAGAGCGTATTTACCCGTGGATCGCTCGACCTCACGAATTCCTATCGAATATCTAAAATATCACCGGTAAAATGTCACTTTTGGGAATTACTCATTTTTCATACTTCGAGATGCGAGACTGCTGAAAAGTATGCACAAACCGGAAGTACTCTTCAAATGTACCTACTGTAATAATAATAATGATTATTATATATAAATTTACATAATAAATAGTTGGAGATATCTATTGTATTCAAATATTAATTCCAGAAACTATCTTAAAAAACATCTACAAGCTGTCACTAAATCCTATACGACTCGACTCGTTCTCGACTCGTTATTAGCTAGGAAAGATTTATAGGGAATTTCTTCAGTATTCGAAAAGCGTAGTTTAAAAATAGTTTATTCATCTGATTTTATATTGTAAATTCCTGACAAACGTACATATATTTATACGAACCGAGATGCGCACGAATACGTACGAATAAGAATGACAGTCCATTACCTCGGTGGCGTTTACATCGGCAATTAAGAAAACGGAGTCAGTCGAAACGTGTGATGATTCCGCGCTGGAGGATCGCTCGTCGTTCCTCCAAAAACTGGAACCGCTCGATGGATGGTGGCTCCTTCGGACTGCCTCCCTCTCGTTCGCGTTCCCTCGAACGTTGCGGCCTCTCATCGCACTCATTTGGCACTGTCAACGTGGCCGTTTGTCATTCTAATAGCCAGAGCTCGACAAGCGGCGTGGTTTTTAATGAGCACCCGAGGTCGCCGGAGTCTCGACTCTCACAGTCATTGCCGCAAAGACGCACTCGTTCCCTCGTCCGTTCAATCGAATTAGGCGAATTATTCGCTTGTAATAATGCGACGATTCATTTATCGACTCCATCGATCTCCACCCTGATAATCCCCTCAATAATATCTACCCCATTAATTATTTATTTTCGGGAGTACTTAGATATTTTTCAAATATAATTTTATTCATTTATTCGGTAAAATATTGATTTATTTACACAATTTTGAAAATCGAACAAATGTAAAGATTTTGTAATTTTTAAATTAAATTATTAATTACAAAAAGAAATCAAGTTAACCGATTCTAATACGTTGTTTTATTCGAACACACGCTTAACGTAATCTTCCCCTATACAAGACTCATAATTGTGAATCGCGACAGAACGAAAAATAAAAGGTAACCACTTTTCCCTCGTCTTATGGACTCTCTTTAATTTTCTCGTACACGTTCCTTTACGCTTTATCGTCCACGTCTCACCTATTATTTTACCCTTTGCATCCCTTCCTCCCTCCATCCGAGAAGATCATTCTGGCAAATGGCACGGCGGAGAAGTTTGCACGGCGTCGCTATGAAAAAGGGCTGAGAAGACAGGAGCCATTAGGGACGCGGGGGAATCCCCGTACCGGGGTGTATCGCTGATGCAGCCGGAGGTTAAAGAAAAAAGGTCAAAGAACTTTGATCGATTACGGGATGATTGTTAGCCTCGGGCTTGACGGGGGAGGCAAGAAAAACTTGCGGCGTGCGCAATTATGTCAGACGAAAATAACAATAAGATATTGAAAAAACAAAGCCAGGCAAAAAGGTACGAATTAAAAGAAGAAAAAAAAGGATAATGGTAGGAGCGGATCATTTATCAACGTCGTGAGATTTCGTTCGGTTGGCTAAAAGTTTTATTTACGTCCAAGCACGGACGTCGATAGTTTGATGTGTACAGTACGCGATATTTCGTAATCAACTATTATCGTCTTATGTATATACCTTTTGCTTTTTTATGTATAATACCTACATATATATTCATATATATACGTATACACAGCGATATATATATATATATCGTATACGTATATACAAATATATGTATATGTATAGTGTTCTTCTATCTCGATAGCATACAAAAGGATACAGGCACACAAATATCAAATATGCATTCGTTATACTCGATATAATATATATCGGTATTTGTTTATATATATATATACGCGTGTGTGTGGGTGTGTATGTGTGTGTGTGTGTGTATGTAATTCTAATAATTACACTCGCTGCTCACCATTATCATAATTTATCATACAAATATTTACAATGATCATTTCGCACGCTCATTCGAACCAAAACTCACGAGGCATCGTTCTCACGTGTCAATCTCGTTTCTTGGGCGCCTTTTGTATTATAAATGTATAATACCGCAACGTTTACATAAATTACAAGTGTCGCTATTTACATCGAAAGATATATATAGATACATATATATTTATTTATATATGTGTGTATATTTATCTCTCAGGTCGCAGGAGTACGTTTTATTCCCTTTATCATTTTCTTTGTTCTCATTGTTTCAACGCGTGGTCTCAAACGGGAGCAAATGATCGAGGGCTTGAAGAAAACGAAGAGGAAATTTCAGTCGAAAATTGCAGGGGGAACTGGTCATTGGAAGTTTCGATTTTTTTGGGTCATTTCACTTTAAAGAAACATGATTAATTAATTCGATGATTTTTTATTACTGAAAAGAGGATAATTTTGAAAAAATATATATGCAAACGTTATTTTCTTTTTATTTGGTAAATATACTCGTCCACTTTCAACCGCCCAGGAATTCGATTAAAAAAACTGCAAACGTGAAACCGTGCATTTCTTGCGAACGCATATTTCATCGTATCTTTTTCCAAACTGACTGAATTAATTCGTAATTTTTTCAATAATCGTGCAACTGACGGATCGTTTTTCGTCGACTGAGAATGAAAAAGTCGCGGTACCTGTGAGAGACTGCGAGACGTCGGGCCGCGAAATTATTCAAGGGATAGAAGGGAGCGAGAGAGAAGGTCTAAGACGCGGTTGGCGTGCTCGTGGACCCTAACAAACTCGTCGCCGTTCCATCGACCGCGAGACGACCGCGTCGTCGCCAAGCGCCGTCGTGGATCCTGCCGAGGTGAATAAGGGATGAGCCACTTTTTTCCTCTCTTTTCCTCGCCCTTCCCTTGCACCGCCGCCCTGCGTCATACTCGATCTTCACTCTCCAGCATCCAGTCCCGAATATGCCCCCGAATAAACGCCCCAGACTCGAGTACATAGCCACAGAGACCTCGCGCTCCCTTTTTTCGTTTTTCGTTTTTTTGTTTTTTTTTTTTCATTTCGAGGGACGCAAAAATAAATCACACCCCGGAATACAAAATTAGGATTTACTTATCAACGTTCACGTATTCTTTCTCTCTCTCTCTCTCTCTCTCTCTCTCTCTCTCTTATTTCCATCGACCAATGAATTCGCAAAATCGTTAATTCCAAGTGAGAAGGCTCCCCATGACCAATTACCGGATATTGATGCACGATAGCTGGAATTTTATTGCTTCTACATGTATATCTATATATTAAGATACATAATTGTGTATGTGTGTGTGCACTGTGATACCGGCACGTTCGAACCTCCGCCTCCGTGTCGTCGGACTCAATCACTCGTAATAATCGTGTACGTTTGGAAAGTTCAAAAAATATACATCGTCTTTGCGAAAAGAGTTGACGCACGTACAAAAAAGAGATATATATATGTTTTTATTTTTTTGTACGTAAAAACAGAAATGTATGTATATTTTTTTTGCTCGCGCAAACAGAAAAAAAATATATATATATACATATATATATGTAGATTATATAGAGTCTTATTTCGACGTAAGATTTTCAATCTTGGATACAGGTGACGTACTTTTCCACGCCGGAAATCACGAAAGATCATTCTTCGATAAAAACGAAAAGGAGCATTATCTCGTATTGCGATTATTTCGGTGTGAAAAAATTGTCGATCGCGTCGAAGAATATACAAAGGGAGGAGTGTTTACGTACTTCATCCTACGACGAATAACCTACGAACGATATAAATGCACATTCCAAAAATTTTACGCGACACATTTCTCAACCCCTCTCTTTTTCATTGTCTCGGGTAAAATTATTATTTACACGAAGCACTAATCGAAAAAGCTGTGTGTACGTGTGAATATGTGTGTGTCAGTGTGAACGTGTGAATAATATTCTCGCTTTTATTTTTGTTTTCATTCTTCTTGTCGTCACTGAACAAAAGTATGTCCAAGTGACGATCGAGAGGGAGATGAAACGGGGCCTCGTCGTAACGCCTTTCCTTTCGCCACGAAATGTTACATATTTATATGATCGATAACCGGGTCCTCGATTTTACATATTTATACGATCGATAACGACGGTCCTCGATGTCGTTGTAAGAAAGCTTGAAAAAGAACGATTTTTCGATTTCTCGAAAATCGTTCGAATATCGTTTTTTCTTTTTCTTTTTTCAAATTACCCGTTCTCGTTCTTATTTTCAGAATTTTCGACCTTTAATCCTTCTGTCTCTCCGTATCTCTCCTCCCTCTTCCCTTTCCCTAGCTCTTTCGATTTCGTTTTTTTTTTTACTTTAACTCCTCCGTTCATTATCTATATCACAATGTGGTCGGGTTTTACATACACGATAGTTTATTGTTGCCTCATCCCTGTATTGTCGATTCTCATCAAATTGATTAATTCCCCGATTCAATTTTTTTTCATCTTTCTTTTCCTCGTCGTATCTTTTTCATTTTTTTTTCTTTCGAAGGCGATGTCGGTAGAGATAGAGAAATAAAGTATCAAGTTTCACGCTCTCGTTTTCTTTTATACTGTTTTTTCTTTTTTTTTATACATACTTGACAGCGTCGTATAGACGTTACCTTTTATTCGTTATTTTATCAATTACCAATAATAATAATAATCATTCATAATTAATAATAATAATAATAATAATAATAATAATAATAATAATAATAATAGTTGTAATTAATCGTTCTTACCTCGTGACGATCGTCGATTCATATCCACTTCATTCGTTCGCGATCCAATCGCGAATCGTATATCGTATATAAATTATAGACTCACTCGAGACATGTGCTATCCATCAATGATAATTATCAATGTTGATCGTAATTAGTAATAATAATAAATAATATTAGATTGCGCGCCCGTGATGACGTCACGGGTTTGCCGAATGTTTCGTTTGACAACGTCAGTCTTGTCGTGTGTACGTGAGCGTGTGTTCGTGTGTGTGTGTGTGTATACGCGTGTGTGTTTATCGAAGAGAGTACATTTTCGTTCGTGTAATTTTTACATACGTACGAGCGACGATCGTCCCGAAGGTGCGAGAGATCGCACCCGCCCGTCGAAATCGATCGAAAAATACGACTTCCGGTACTTTCTGGAGAAACTTCGATGGTGGAAAAAAGCGCGAGTGAAAAATATGGGATTTCGAACGTTTCCTCTTTTGCTCCGAGCGCACTCGAGTGCTTTGGTCCCCGAAGTTGCGTCAATGAAAAACAAAGAAAAAATAATAACGAAACTTGGCGCGGGCAGTGAGATCTTTTCTTTCGAAACTTTTTTTTTCTGTGTTTTACAAAAGTTTATTAAAAATGTTTTCCTTTAAAATTTGTTCATATGGAATTACACTTCAACGAGATAAAAACTTTTTTTTAGCGATGATTGTTTTTAACTGTGATTTACGAAATTTTCTCTTTCGACATCATTTTGCAAAATGTTTTACTTCGAAATTTTTTTTTTCGGTCGAAGCTCCGATCGTGCAACTCGGATTGCGTAATTATTTGGTAAGCGCGATACGTGGGGTTCGAGTTTCCAGAAAATACCGCGAGGGAGCGTCTCTCGAGCCGGTTTCGACTGATATGCCATTTTATTTATTTATGTTTTTTTTTTGTTTCTTCAATCGTTACTTAGTTCATTTCGTCGTCGATGTATTTTTTCTGTGTTTTTACTTTTTTTTTCGGCTACTCGGACTCGCATTTAGCCGGAAAGCATCGTCAGGTATTGGAGTCTATCGTTTGGGTAATCGGAGAATGTTTATGGCGATACGTGCGGTTATCCGAGTTGGCAGAGATTGCGTATCTCGCGAATGCGAAACGCTACACCTCGCGCTCTTCCTTCGAGTCCCGTGCGAGGTTTACCGAGAGAACTATCGCGGCCGAGCTCGATCTTCGTCGCTTATTAACTTCGCTCACTCTTCATCCGTTCGAGCTTGATCCGCTTTGCCCCCTCGGTTTTTGCTACTACGGTATCACGCCAAGTATCCCACCAAGTTTCGTGTGACGCGTTTTATCTACGTATGTGTTCGGTTGAAGCGCGTAAATAATCGATATTTTCATTTCTTCGAGACCCTAGCTAGTGACGTCAATGTTTGGGGGAAACAAAACAGAAAAAACTTCGTAATTTCTTTCTTTTTTTTTTTATAGAGATTTAATGAGATGACGGTGTAATCTTCAATGAATTTCCCACCTCCTATTGCCATCCAACGTCAAAATACAAGAGTTATAATTGAGAATGAGAAAAGCATTATTTTTTCCTCTGTACCGACGACTTTTTTGCTGTGGTGTCGAAGAGAATAAAATATCAATATTTCTTTGCATCATTCTGGTGTGTACATCGCTATAGTCTCCGCTTGTGTATGCGCATATATTTATATATACCGGAAATACGTGTTTACCGAATGGCAGTCGATGCTTTGCGAACGATTAAACTCGGGGCTCCAGGAATATCGTTATTATTTGCATTCGTTTGAAAACGTTCGTTCGTTTGTTTTTTTTTTTTTAAATCTACGATTCGATGAGCGATTTTGACGGTTGCCCGTTTTTTGTTTTTCCGTTCGAACCGTTCGTTGAGTTGGTGCGAATGTTTTCTTTTCTTACCGGATACGAAGGTTCGAGTGTGCGATCGGATACTCGGGATGACGATGATGATGACGGTGATGATGACGATGACTGGTTGTTCGGTTGAGTCTTTTCTTCCGCGGTCACCGATTTACGCGTATCTGTGCAACGAGTGCTCGCGGCGTTTGCTGCCCCTGCGCTCCCGCTCGCAAATCGGTTCGGGACTCGGAGGACTCGAATACGTCAGGTTACTCGAGCCCCTGGTCGGCGGCGCGCTCATCGGTGGGGGCGGAGGCGGGAAAAAGCTCTGCAAGCATGCCTGACGCGACGAAAAACCCGTTAGAACCCAAACACCTGATATTCGAGTTAAACCCAAACTACCCGGTTGTTTCGTTCGGTTTGGCTTTGAGCTGTTATCAACTGTTATCAATTTCAATGTTTCCTCGATGTTTGGGTCGCTATAAACTTTGATAGGGTCAAAAGAGATTGTTCAATTCTCCAGAAGCAATCCAAGCCTAGATATAGATATTTATACGATCAGGAGTTCAAAATATGTCATTCGATATTCCCCTTTGGTCGAAAACGATCAACTGGAATTTCAGGAAAGATCAAAGTCGGTCCGCCATTGCATCGAAAATAGATCAGTGTCTTCCAGCGGAGGCTCTTCAACTACTTCCATAATCAAACATTCCAAGCGGGTCGAAGTAGAAGTAGATTGTCAAAAGAAAAAGAAGAAAAAAAACATTCCAATTGGTCGACTCTCGAACGAGACGTGGGCCGACGAAAGTTTCGAAACAAGTCCAAAGTGCTTACCTTCGCGCTGCCCCTGGACGATGACTTTGAGAAAACGCTGTCCTGATCGCTGCTGACGCTAGGAACGGGCATCGGGACTGCGTAGTCGTACGTGGCATCTGTCGTAGGAACAAGATCGAAAAAGACGTCTACCAATTACGTGGGCACGCTAAACGGTTCTCACGTTTGTGGGATGTGGTACAAATGATCGTTCCTCGTCATGCCGAATCGCAATGACGGAGAGAGGACTGGAGGGGGAAGAGCTCTGACGAAAGGGATCGATGATCGATCGAGAGGAGGCTCTATGCTCACCCGACTGTTCGATGTTGTCGTGTAGATCCTTGTTGTCGATAACGACGGTGCTGTAGCCGTAATAAGTCGCGTGCGGTGGCTCGCGGTATTTGTTGTCATGGAAAGGCTCCTGATACTCGTCGAGTCTAACGTCGCTCAGCAGGCGATCGTTCAGATCTCTCGGCAGGGTGGTTAGTTTCGTGCCCGCGTATCTGTCGTCGTATTCCTCGACTCTGTACGTCATTATCGATGGATCCTTCTCGGTTGTCCCGTATGCCGATTCCGGCGACAAGTGTTGATGATTGCTCGAAGGTATCGCGCTCTTAGCACCCAAAGGGCTAGCAAAGTTTTTTCGCTGTCTGTGCCGCGATACTATGAGGAAAATGGCTACCGCGAGTAGCAAAATAACCGCCGTCAGGACCCCTATTATCACCGCCATGTAAGTCGGGTCGTCCTGCTTCGCCGTTGACACGGGTATTTCCGATTGCTGCAACGTGTCCCTTGCGGAACTTGGATCTTTCGTACGCGGTGCCTCGGTCGAGGGTGGCGCTTCGGGTGTAAAGTTACCGTGTGCCACGTCTGCAAAACGAAACCTCAGTGTCGGAAAATCGCGCTTCGTGGGGCACCTTCGACGTGCTTAACTTTCGATTCAACCGTCAGGGAATAAATCGGTCGGTGAACCAACTTTACTGATGACGTCGTCACGAAAAAGAAGGATAGACTCGACTGGAGGGCTCAGAAGTATCGAGGCTTCCGAAACCGCCATCGTTTTTTTCAACTACGAGCGATCAAGTTTCTCGAAGTTTGAGGCGAAGGCTCTTCATTTCGGTTCGGATATCGAAGGATCTCGGGGAACCATGATCGAGCCTACGTTTCTTTACTCGTAATTTTTTTTTCGCTAGCTCTCGTGACCCGCGACCTCTCGAGGGCGACCCCTGCCCTCTCGAAGGGCCAAAAGTCGGAAAATATATCCCGACGATGGAGATGGAATAAGGAGAAAAAGACGAGAGTCAAGTGTTCCTTTGTGGCTTCTCTGTAGCCCAAAGGTACTCTTCACCCCATTCGTGAGATCTCGATTACGCTTTTCTCTCCTTTTTCCACCCCTGTGCCGTTCTCACGCTTGGTGAAAGAGAGAGAAAGAGTCAGAGAGGGCCGGGGGTGGAGAAGAAGTAACGAGGGTAGACACGCTCGAGATCGTTGAACCGTTATCAAGCCGCCAGGACCCTTCAATTGAGACAGCCTCGCAATTGTGAGAGACGCGATATATTCTCTTTCTACTCCTCAACGATAATGACTGTTTGTTATATATCGTGTACTTACCAGAATCGAAGGTAACTTCGCTGATCATGAGCCACCTCGAGGCGAACGAGAACCGCAGCTTAACGAATTTTCCAATACGATGATGAAGCTTGATACTTATGTTGCGGGGAGTCTCGAATATTCGGTCCTCCATGTAAGAATAGACGATAGGATCACCGTGGTACCATTTGCCACCAACGCTGAAGAGAATGTCCACTTGGGCAAAAACCTGCGTGAGAATAACGAACGTTTTCACATAAAGAATCCACCGAACCAAAAGCAGTTCGGTTGGGCTACCACCAGGATGATTCAACGAAAGACCTATGCACGCCGCAAGTCCCAGACGGACCTTCCCAGACAGCTGAGAAGATCGTCGAGGAATGACGCGAACATCACGAGAAATGTTAATTCGCCGGAGAGCCGGTACACGGAGATAGCGTTAACCGCGAGACAGAGAGAGATTACAAAGCCGAGATTATCCTCGATTTCCATCGGAGGTACGAGCCAACTCGTGAAATAGTCTCCCAACGTCCTCACCGAGGGCCCTCCGTCTTTGTGTAAACCTCGGAAGAGCCTCATTTTCGAAGGTTCGTTCCCTCGTTCCCTCAGCGATACAAACTCCTCGAGAACTCTTCCCGACGGTCTATCGAAACTGGACAGGCGATAGGATTTGCGTTGGTTGATGGTGGGCTGGGGTGGAGGAAGGGACCCGTTTGGATTAGGGGGATGAACGACTCGAAGTGACGAGGTTGCGACGTGTCCTATCCGCAAGTGCAACCCTCGTTAATCGAAGGGCTAGTTCTACGAGGATTCAACCGCCCCCAATGACTCTGGTGTCAATTTCGAGCTGAAGGCGCCGCTGGGTATCGCGTCTACGTGACCTATCTGCCTCGGACCAATGCCGTTCTTTTCCCTAGCATACCACTCGGCGGAGAAATCCTTGCCTTCACCAGCTCTTTTGTTCCTTCTTTTGAGTCGCGAAATTGACAGGATTTCTCATAAAAATAAGGACCTTTAACGTTTGGGTTTGTTCGAGGCCCTGATCCAATTTCCGGTCAGGTTAGGTGGCGGCCTAACCTCGTACCCTCGACTTATTCTCGGTCGCTTGCATTCGCTATTGCACACGGCGTTCCATCTCCGTCTTTACTCTTGCGGAAGCGACACCCGTTCAGCATTCAACCATCGAGTTTCACCCTTGTATGTGGCTAGAGGAACCCTGAAAGCCTAGCCCTCCCCGACGAGCCATAGCTCTCGTACGCTCGGTCGCCCGACCATGCAATCGCCAAGCTGGGTAATGAGGCGCTCCATTCGAATAAATCTTGATACCACCTCCGTGTTTTCCGGACCATTATAAAATCCCAAGTGTACCGAGATATAATAATAGGAACGCGTCGGGTGTGGAGGAACCGTAGTGAAGCTTTTTACATCCGTGATAATGGTGGTGGTGGTGGTGGTGGTTGCGGTGATGATGATGATGGTAAACGGGCGGAATTCGGCAGCCGGAAAATTTTACATCCTCCGACCCCGTGTTTGGCCTCTTTTGGCCCTGGGGCTCTGTGCCATCTTTTTCTCGAACTCCGTCGGCACCCTTATGTGACCCCATGAAAAATATAAATCCTTAACCATCCCCGGCCCACATTTCGAATCTCGTAAATGTTCCGCCGTTTCAACTACCAGACTATGAGCGACCCATCGCTGGCTGCGCAACGCGCTTTGTCGCGGGATACCAACGTTGGGGGATGCTCCGACCCTAAAACCGCGATATTTCTGGCTCTCGAGCGCGGTAGCACGCACGACCCCATGTGAAACCTCGCCCATTCCGGAAACTGGATTTTATACGCTGCCTTCGTATATACAGGGTGTCCCAATTAAGAATATCATCCTTCAAATGGGAGGTTCGGGGTGAAATTCTGAGCCAATTGATAGATTCTGAGTCATTTATGGTTCCCGGATCAACCACTGAATTTTTATTAATTTTTAAAGGCTCAGAGACTAAACCCTTCAGCGGGCGTAGTCTCGAAATAATTAATATATTTGGACGTTTCGTGGCATATCGCAGGTCCATGACGATGTATTATTATACCTTGAAGATGAATCCACAATTTGTTTCGCATTAAACTCTCCATTTATAGAGAAAAATGTTGAAAATATATTCTAGAAAGGTTTTTCACATTTTCCAGTCTTATTTTGTACTTCGGGCAAAATTTTGGGCATACTTGTAATCAGCAGAAAATTTCCGATTAAATAGACCCTTTTAAGAGCTTAAAGAAAAACAGAAAAAAATATTTTACGATCTCCCCGCTCACTTTTCCGGAATCTCAGAAATCACGAAATTTCGAAAGGTCGTAGAATGGGCTTCTTATTAGCTACGGAGATTTATTTGGTGTGTTTGAAAAAGGTTTTTGCCTGACTTAAATAATCGCGTTGGAATCATATCGATATCTCTTATAGTTTTCCCGGAAAGTTCACTTGAAAAATCGGAAAAAAAGAGGCAAAGGGGTATGTATGGAAAAATTGGCA
>JAPYZJ010005348.1:0-12044 GCA_030522765.1 Ophioninae sp. B BG-2022a
TTCTGACATTAAATTCGATATCTCGGCGAAAAATGATCGTAACTCAATTTACCAAACGGCGTTTCGAAGAGGACAAAAATCGCTTCCTTTTGCTTTTTCATTCTTATTTTTGCGATTTTTTTTGCAGCCGGTACGTCACTTCGAAAATTACGGAATTTTCCACTGTTTTCGTACTTTGCAAAATCGCTTGCAAGACTTTGAAAAATGGTGATCCCGAAATTTAGAGATTAGAAGTTCGTAGAGGTTACTGTTAGCTTCAGTTTCGTTTGTGGAACAAATTTTTACGATTTTTTTTCGCCGAGAAATTCGATTTTTCGTCTGGATAGAAAAATGATCGGATGCCTAATACTTTTGGCCAAGGCTGTATGTAAGTTTTACGTGTGAGCGAGTGTACATACGCCGCAAGAGTAACAAAAAGAAAAACGAAAAAAAAAACCAACAACAACAAAACCTTACGTTTTGGCTTAACCTTTGAACCCTCGCGTTCGTGACGTTGTACCTCTTCGATATATTTCAACGTTCAACGTATCCCCTCGGTAAATCAGCCCGGACCTTTTCTTTATTTATGTTAATTACGTTGAAACGTGGTGACTGCCGCCTTAAGATCTTGGCACACGTGGACCTGGGGGCATATCGAGGACCATGCTGGATCCTCGGTTTCCTCGGATGTTATATTCCCTTCTCTCTTCTCTCCTTCATTTTTTTTTCTCAACCTCTCGACAATCCGGACGAATTAATCTTTCGTCACACGCAGTTAAGATTTTTTCAACGTGCAATCAGCCGATTGTACAAAAAGAAGAGGAAACGCTCGACTCAACTTCCTTCTTCTGTACGACGTTTGTAGGGTGAGAGGGCAAAGGGAGGTTGTGGTTGGAAAGATGTTTCTGAAATGAAATTTTGGTGGCTCGAGGCTTCTCGAGGAACGACGATGAAGAATGGAAGATACGAGAGAATAAGAAAAAATCGTAAAACAAATAGGAGAATTTTTCTTGAGCTAAATCACCGCTGCTGTCGAGCCCCCCCCCCCCTCCCTTTCCTTCGTTCATATTTCTCACTCTTTTTCACTCGCGGAGTGAGACTGAGATTAATTATCAACGAATGTAAATACGAGGGTTGTTTCTTTAGGCGTTTCGTCGAAAAACCTTTGCTTTCGTTATACACCGGCTTGCATCCGGGTACCGTTGGATACCCGTTGCGACGGATGATCCACGGCTCGTCACGTATCCTGCTAAAATACATGTCCTGCTGCGCGGACAAATCTCCGGTGCAGCCTGGTTAATGACTCTATTCTCCGGATGTCTTTCGAAGCCGGTGCCAAAACGCTCGATACGCGATATGATTAATTGAATTGTGAAATGTTCGTTTCACTAGTCTCAATTCGTATTGTTTCCTCGTTTGCATGTACGCACACTCGTTTGACGAGTCAAATGCCAGCTGTTCTTTTCGATACTGTTTTTTTACGAATTGCTTTTTGTTTGGGTTTGTTTTGGGTTAAGGGATTGATTAAAGTCGCTTCAAATGATGTTGAGAACTATTTTACTTTAGGAATTGCATGACCCTGCTGTGGGCAAGTTTTTCATGTTTTTTTAAATTTATTTAAACTTTCGAAAGTTTTTGTTGGGATAGATTGTAATTTTATGGGGGTAGTGGTTGAACGATCGTTTAGTTTTTTTGACTGGTTTGTTAATACAATAATTCGATTTGGTTGAAACGTTTACTTTACGAATGAAAAATTGAGCAAATTTTGAAATTGGATGATTTGATCGATTCTTTAATCCTATTAGTATCATCTCTGTCTCTCATTTTATCAGGGCTAAATTTACGGTTAATCGGAAATGCATTTGTCATCGCATAAAACCTTCATTGCAAAAAAAAAAACATTTTTTTTCTCCTAACCCCAAATTGATTGATTTTATTCGGGTTTTCAAGCGCAATTGTCATCGCTTGAAACCTTCATTGCAAAAAAAAAACATTTTCCTTCTCCAAGCTCCAAATTGTTAGAGAAGTAGAAAAAAATGTTTTTTTTTTTAAATAATCGTAAAAATCACGAAAAATCTTTACATCAAAACGATAAAAAAAAAGAAAAGATCGTTGCCACGGTCGCAATTATTCTATACTCGGCTTCCGGTCAAACAAGCTCCGGGCCAAGTTCCGACCACTAAAGTACGAAAAAAAAATCGAGGTTTTTTCAACGAGGAAACGTATATTCCGTTGGAAAGAGAGATTCATTCCTTGGCGACAAGAGGACCAAAGAAACGAAACCGTCGACTGACCAGCACCGGTTTTCGGACTCGCTCAACAAACGATTGTTATGTAACAACATCGGAGTGAGTCGTACGACAAATGTCGAAGGAGGGCTCGAACTAAGTGAACCGTAAATCGAGGACACATCCCAATGGAATGAAAATCCACGGATTGCCACTGCCTCTCTCATTGATGACGATTTTTTCTCCTTTACGTGTAAACCCATACGTATATACGGATTCGCAGCGACAAAGCTGGCTATTGTGCAAGGGACACCTTTAGACCTCATGCCGAGCTATTGTGCAAATGCGAGATGATTCACAAGCTCAACCGAGCCACGGCGTGCGCCGACGAAACGAAAAAAACTTTTTCGGAAAATTGAGCGCGTGGGTGGCGGAGTCAGAGAAAAAGAGAAACGGAGAGAGAGAGAGAGAGAGAGAGAGAGAATACGACGAAAGATTCTGGGTTTGCGATCCCTGGGGTTACGATTAGTCGTGGAGGCTTGCCAAATATTTTTCCGACTAACTGTGTTACATCAGATAAATCAGTATTCTTCTGAAATCTCTTGTTGGCAAACATAACCCACGAACTGTAGAATTTGAAATAGTAGAATAGTAAATGGTAAATAGTAAATAGTAAATAGTAATAGTAAATAGAAAAATAGACTAGTAGAATAGTTAATAGTAGACAATAATTTACTTATAATATATAATTATGTAATTTACTAGCAATAGTAAATAGCAGTAAATAGAAGTAAATAGCAATAGTAAATAGTAATAGTAATAGGCAATAGTAATAGTAATAGTAAATAGTTATAGTAAATAGTTATAGTAATAGTAAACAGAAAAATAGACTAGTAGAATAGTTAACAGTAGAAAATAATTTACTTATAATATATAATTATATAATTTACTAGTAAGTAGCAATAGTAAAAGTAAATAGTACCCAGTAAATAGACAAATAAAATAGTTAATAGTAGAAAATAATTCACATATAACATATAATTGTATCATTTACTAGTAAACAGCAATAGTAATAGTAAATAGAAAAATAGAATAGTTAATACTAGAAAATAATTTACTTATAATATATAATTATATAATTTACTAGTAAATAGCAATAGTAAAAGTTAATAGTAGAATATTAAATAGTAGAAAATAATTTACTTTTTCAAATTTAAGTATTTTCAGTCTTAGCTATATCAATCCGTTTGATTTGTTTCTCGTAATAATTTTAGTACAAATGAAGACACGAACGTTTTTATTAAAAAAAAACGATATCATTTCTCTTGTCGAGAAAACTTTTCTTCATTCATCAAAATATGTCCGTTGTTTCACATGGTTTCGATCAGCCATCTACCTGTCAAAGTATACATTTTTCGAGGCAAATATTCTCGCGAATATGATTTTCCATTCCCAAGTGTTCGGTTTGACGTTTGCTCATCGGTGGAGGTACAATAGCAACGTATGAACGAGAATATCTCTCCGCGTTTTGGGAATCCGGTTTCATTAATCTTTTCGACCGGACTAATTAATCCCGACAGCGAAACGTTCCATCGGTTGGTTTTTGATGGTTGTCAACCCCCGAAACACATTCCATACCCTCGAATGATAATTCTCACAGAATCGCTTCACAGCTATCCTCATCATCCCAGAGGCGTGTCGTTCCTGAGAAACGTTTGACAGGATAAAGCGAAAACGATTTCTCACTCTAGCTTCGTACAGCCGCGAAGATAGGGGATGCTCCAAGTAGAGATTCAAAGCTAAAACACACGTGGCTCGCTCTATATATGGATATGGAACAGCTGTTATTCGTGAGCTTAACAAAGCTCTCGATGACACTCCCGAGCTCGAAAATTCAAGCGGTCATCGAACGCTGTGGTTTTTCGAGACCTCCACTCATTTATACCAACGACTGCAAAAAAAAACGAGTTGGTTTGGGTTTGTTTGGGTTCTCATTTGTACGAAGGACTGAAAAAAAACGAGTTGGTTTGGGTTTGTTTGGGTTCTCATTTTTACAAAGGGGCTGAAACTCAAGTTGGTTTGTTTGGGTTCTCATTTGTACGCAGGGCTGAAACCCAAGTTGGATTGTTTGGGTTTGTTTGGGTCCTTATTTGTACGAAGAATTCAAAACCGAGTGGGTTTGGGTTCGTTTGGGTTTTCATACGTACGAATGGAAGAGTTTAAAAGTCGAGTCGGTTTGCATTCGTTTGGGTTTATTTGGGTTCTCATTTCTACGAAAGATTGAGAAACAAAAAAATTTTTCATTTGTTTGAGTTTGTTTGGGTTGTCGTTTGTACGAAGGGTCGAAACCGCAGTTGGTTTCCGTTTGTTTGGGTTCTTCAAGGCTGAAAATCGGTTTTTCAATTTCATACGTCTGAATAATAATTAACAAAATGTTCCAATGTTCGAAGCAGTTACAGCTCCGTTACGTAAGCCAAAGCTGAAATTTGAATGAGTGAAATCCGTCAAGGAGATGGGCAGGTGTCTGCATACAAACGATAGAAAAATATTTAACGCGCCCGTTTCTCGTGGGCGGAGGGAGATCGACATCCCTAATTTTGAGGAGTTTCTCTCCCTCTTGCTCGCATATTGAATCTACGCGTGTCTGATGGAACTCGCTCGAGCTTTACAATGCCACTCCATTTCCTTGACGCGTATACAATCACGGCCGAGGAATAATCCTGTTAGGAGACGCTCCACTGGCCTGGAGACATCCCGCTGCGAGCCCCGAGGTGGCAATGTTAGCGTTTAGCTTCGTATTCTCTTCAGCATCGGAGCAAACCTCTCTTTCTTCTCTGCGCAGACGTTTTGGCCAATCCCATACCTGATAACCGACAGACCAACATTTCGCAGCTCTAAATCGATCTCGTTTCAATCTACTTTTTTTTGGCCTCCCTTCACTCGTTCTATATTCCTTCTCTTCGTTAACCTTCACAAATTGCGAAATTTCAAAATTAATAAAACGAAAAAATGATCGATCGAAACCATTTTTTTTGCCGTTGCTCAAAATATTTGACAATTAAATTTAACTTTTTTTTCTGCCGTTGCTAATATAAAAAATTGACAATCACATTAAACATTTTTTGTTTCCATTGCTATTGCCAAATAAATTTGACAATTGAAATAAAATTCAATCAGATAATAAATTTCGATCGATATTTCATCGAAATAAATAAATAAATAAAACAGAGTAACAATCGATCGAATTCTGCAACTTTTTAAATATTTTTATTTTCATTGCCAGAGAAAATAAAAATAGAAAAAAAAAACAACAAAATTCGATCGATCATACTAAACTCCTAGAAAAAAAAAACTTTTACTTTCGTTACCCAGTGTAGCCCTCGATAATTCTCGAAAAGGCTTTATGGGAATTCGAGAATCATCGAAGAATAGGCAGCTTACCAAAAACATGGATTGCTGGCAGATCTTGTTTATTTTTCGAAAAATTCTCGTTTCTACACAAAATTAGACGCGGTATCTCGTTTGCATTTCTCAAATCCTGAAAAGCCAAAAATCGCCACTTTTTCATACCGTCGATTTATCCAGATTAAGGATATTTCATGGGAGTCTCAACGAATGTTCGAATATCCGGTTGGTCATTGAACAGTTCTGATTCAAACTAGGCTCGATTCTATTGTGGCAGGGATGGACGATAGATGAAACGTTAAGCGGTATACAAGAGGCTTCGAAGGGGGGAACCGGGCTGTGATTTTGCAAAACGTTGTTTGCGGCAAACACGAGAGCCTTTCTCCTCGAAGATCGACGCAGATCCGACACCGGAGTAATCCTTTCGTAGTAAATTACACTTTTAAAAGGAGTATAGAGTCGAGTCGAGCAAAATTCCGTGAGCACGCGGGGGGATGAAGAAGGGGAGGGGGACTTGGCTCCGAAAGAGTATAATATGTCCGAGGTGAAGAGGGGGAGATCGAGAAAAAAAAATCGTGGCTTTCGCAAAACTCCGAAAAGAGGGGTCGCACTAAATCCTCGTATACTCGCGTTATTGCGGAGGTTTGCTTGTAAACAAGATTTAGGGATTGGTGTCTTTCGTAAGTACATGAAAAAAAAAAAATAAAAAAATATGGTAAGCCCCCACTGTCTCTCCCTTGAATTTTTTTTTTCTTTGACGCGATTTTTTTTGCTGCAATATTTTTTTTATCACACATGAAAAAATAATAAAAAATATGGTAAGCTTCTCCACTGTCTCTTTTCTGAATATACTCTTTTTTTCTTCGCTGCAATCTTTTTTTTTACCGCAGTATTTTTTTTCACAAATGAATGAAAAAAAAATAATAAAAAATATGATAAGCTTCTCCACTGTCTCTTCTCTGAATTTCTTTTTTTTTTCTTCGCCGCAATTTTTTTGTTTTTTTTTCTTCACACGTGCATCATATCTTCCAACACTCGAGGATTCTATCGGTTCCTCGGTGAAGCTCCTCGCGGCTGGTTTCGGCGTCTCATCCCTCAGAAGATTCTCTTCATCCTCCCTCGTCGGTATTCTCATCGGGTACTCTCGCTGGTCGCGTGTTTATACGAAACGTAAAACCGTGAAAAAGTTGGCAAAGAGGATTTCGTAGTGAGCCTGGTATCTCGTTCCCTCGGATGTATAATCGAGGGAGAACGTATATGCGAGAGCGAGAAGGAGGAAAATCCCGTTGGGATTTATCGAGCTCGAGATCCTCGTGCGCTGTGATCTCGTGGCCTATTAATGTCCGGAATACAATATCTTAAAGCCATTTATTTTTTTTTTTCAAGCTCTCGATTTTTTTTATTCGTTCAATTTATTTTTCTCGTTTTTTTCTTTCGTTGATTTTTTTTCGATATCGAAAACATCGAGGGCAATTTTTGAAATTTGATATTCAACGGAGCAAGAGTCCTCGGGAGTGTCGGATTCCGCGATTCGTATTATTTTCCATGGTGGAAGAAGGAGGAGGGCCGCGAAGGAGATTATCACAAATGCCAATATTTAAATCCGTCGTTATACATATAAAGGCAGAGAAGAGAATTGGAAGAGGGAAAGGGATTTTTCGAACCCTCGAGGGACTCCGTCGATACCAGTTCTCGTAACCAGATATCGGGATCGTTGATGTTCGGATCGGATACTTTGGACCCGTTATTTTTCATGTCGTGTTCCCTATCACCCAATATCTGGCATTCAATGGTTGCCCCCAAGTGTCTTCAAAATCACCTTTCTCTACGTGTATAAAAATATATATTTTTATACTTATACGTCTCGATCGACGATCCTCCGTTTTATCGATCTTCGGTTACCAATCATCCATGAAACTGGGACGTATATGATTTTCCTACACTCGACTCTTCATACCTCGCTTCAACGTGGGCGACTTTTTTCCCTCTTTTCGAAAAGTTTAAAAAACCCGAAACGCGCCGAGGAAACTTGAGAACCTAAACACTGATTGCGTCATTAGCTGGATATGCAATGGCTCCGAGGTGTCGTTGGGGACCAACACTTCTCAACCCTTTTCTCTCTCTATTTTTCCGCGTTTCATTTCTTCACCGACAAACGCTTCTATATTCGTTCCTTCGTGAACCATGAATATTCTACGTCATTTTGTAATTAGGCTTCGAAGCTTCTCATTAAATCCGATGTGAATTATCGGCCACGTTGCGCGTTGCGATTTAGCTATGGAAAAACGTGACAAGGAATTTATTTTCTAAATCTTTATGAACCTGGATGTTTCTCAAAGTGAAAGAAAAATATGAAAAGCTTGTGCATTTTTTTTTTAAAAGTTTCTCGTAAGGGGTTTAAGTTAGTGCAACGACCCGAGAATCAGGCTTGTTTAGAAGAGAAAATATCCACGTGCCTAATTTCGTTGAATTATTTTGATTATTGAACAGGTTATCAAAAGTCACGTGACCTGTTGATCCGTAATGAAAAAAAAACGTATAAAACGTATTGAAAAAATTAATAAAACAAAACATTTAACCAAATGGTTAATATTAAATACAATTCACCGAGCGTTTTTTTAAGACTGTTTTTCAATAATTGATAATCGAGTTTTAAATTATTTTTACTCGTGATGAAAAGTGTGTTAAAAAAAATGTGACTTGATTTAAAAAACGTTATTTTCTACTTGTAAGTACATTAAATAAATGCTTTTATTTTTCAATATATTTTTTCTAAAAAATAATTTCCATTTTTCTAGTCTTCAATTGATTTCATGGAAATGTATACTTATTTTTAATTAAATCATGAAGTATCTCACTTTGGATGAACGTTTAAAAAATTAGGAAAGTGTATTTGATAAATACACAAATACGATTTCCAAATACAAAAATTTGAAAATTCGTATTTGGAAAGTGGATTTTTATTTTCCACTCGGCATCTCGCAATAAATCAAGTTGAATGAAAGATTGTAAAAAAAAGTGATCACCGACTGTCAGAGAATATATTCCGAATGTCAAAAATGCTTCGAAGCGTAAAAAATAGGAAAAAGATTGCTCGTGAATTACAAGGTAGGCCTGTCACTCCTCTTGACCCCCCAGGGGGTCGTATCTGCTCCCCATCTCGAATTTCGTAATAAATAATAATTTACAAAATTTCTGGTTCTTCGCACACGTCATTAGCGAGAATCGAGGGAACACGTTTCTTTCGAGGTTTTATTTATTCTCGTATTGTTGATCAAGCGTATAAAAAATATTTAAGCACGCGTTAACGATATCGGTCGGACGTAACTGTGTCACGGATCGGGATTAAGTATTCCCTCGCGTTTAACGTTTCTCGTCGACACGAGAGGCACGCGAGCCTACCCGACGTATTTATGAGACCACGTGTTGCACGAGAGTTAAGACGTTAGAGAGTTATTGCCGTATGTGATTTCCAACGTTTTCTCGCCTCCCCGAGATACTCTTTCTCCCGCCTCGATTCGAGATCACAAATTAGAAATACGTGCTCCCTAACGACGTTCGAACTCGTATGTATAATCGGTCGTTTGTCGCGTTTCTCGAATCCTGCTGCCCGCAACCACGCCCAAATCGATCAAACGTCTTTGCTTGGCTAAAGCAAGTGCGAAACTGCGTGATCGCACTCGTGGATAAATTGGATGGTGACCTTGATTTTCACCGGTCATTAATTGATATTATTTATTATTAATTAATAATATTTGTCATCAATCAATATTTTCATTGATTAATATTCTTTGCTATTAATCAATATTTTCATTAATTAATGTCATTTGCCATTTATCAGTATTATCATTAATTCATATTATTTTTCATCAATCAATATTGCTACTAATTAATATTTTTCATTATGTAATTTATATTAGACTTTTCTAGTCTAATTAATATTTAATATTAGTTTCTATAGTCATATGTCAATTCAGCCTAATGTTTAGCTTAAGATAAATTGGGTGATGACCTTGATTTTCACGTGTCATTACAATCAATATTCTTTATTAATGAATATTATTTTTCATCAATTAATATTGCCATTAATTAATATCCTCAATAATTTAATAAATATTAAACTCCTATAGTCTAACTAATATTCTGTATTAATTCCTATAGTCGTATATCAATTTAGCCTAACGTGTGTTTTTTTTTGTCAATTTAACGACATATTTAAATAATTGTATATTAATAAAATAATCTATGAATGTCAAAAAAATGGACATAAAAAAAGTTACGGAGGCTGGAAAAAAATGTGAAGGGAGAGAATTGTATCCTCGGGGGATGCTTTATCCGAATCGATTAAATAGCGAGATACGTTTCAACAAAAGCGTCGTCGTTGTGGATCGTGACTTCGCGCTGTTGAAAGAAAGAAAAAAAAAACAAAAACTAAACGTGGAATATTACAGTATTGTGTTACACGAACGGAGCCCACTGGGGCAACCCAAGCCCTCGTATGGAATCGCTGCGTTACATATAGATCCCTACGTTGAACGTTGCACTATAATGCACACCTTTATTGCCCGCATTAAACAATAATAACCTTCAATCTCTCAGAGATCCGCGTGCGACCTCTCAACAATGGGTTTCAATCGTATTCGAATACACGAACGTCGACTACGACGTGAATTGCGAGCGTAGGTTTGCCTCATTGTTTCGACCCCATGATGAAAGATGATCCCGCATGTCGAAGGGATAAAGGTGCGGAAAACATACGACCAGATATATATATATATCCGGGCCCACAATTTTTTCCTGGAATTATCGATGCAACGTGGATTGTCCTGCCCGTCATGAATTATTGACCTACAAATCCCTGCACGAGAATTATTTTTATCAAACCCGTATAAACTTCGACATAAACTCGATATAAAAGCGAACAAATGATTTTGAATTTATCGATAGCGATACCATTCAGTATTCGTGTTTCAATTTATCATATACTTTTTTTTTTTTTTTACATCGTTCCAATATTTGTTCGAAGTATTTTTCAATGGTTCGAGTATGCTAGGGATTTTATGGTTTTTTATAGGGATTACAGGTTTTTTGTAAATGGAATCTTTCATTTTTTATTAAATGGAAAACGTTTTTCTTTTTTATATTTTCATATAATGAAAAATTAATTTTATAAATTTTGTGTAATGAAAAATTAATTATATAAATGATATATAATGAAAAATTAATTATATCAATTTTATATTATGAAAAATTAATTATATACATTTTATATAATGAAAATTTAATTATATTAATTTTATATAATGAAAAATTCGTTTATATTTTTATTAAATAAAAAATTCGATTGATCGAAACAAGCGTTTCGAAAAAACCGTGAAATAAATAAGCAACAAGATAAAACACGAAAAAACCGTTTTTAAGCTTTGAAGCTCAAAATTGTTACCCGAAATAAACGAACTTCAATAAATTCCTACAAACAATAGAAAAACGCAAAAAAAAAAGGCGAAACGTATCAATGTTTCAATTTCCCATGGGTTGGAAATTACCGATAAACGGTATACAAAAGACTGAGTGAAAAGCCGTTTCCATTAGGGTAGCTACGTTCCCCTGTACAATCGGAGTTTAATCAAGCAGCGTTTGGAGCGAAAAGGAACACGACTGGAGGAGAGACACGAGCCCGGGGAAAATTTTCTTTTGCGGAGTCATCATATATCTATCGACAATGTGCACCATTGTATTTTCCATTGCCAAACATTCATTGCCTCTGGGCTTATGTTGGAGGACTGGCGTAGATGAGTCGGAAAAACGCAGCCGAGTGGGGGAGTTCGCGTGGCTCGTGGCATTTTTTTTTGATTTTCTTTTTTTTTCTTCTTTTCTTTTTTTTTCGTTCAACCAGGCTATAATAGAAGAACACCCACGGACTTTCGCTTGTGCTCAACGAAAGACCGAACAGAAATGACTATGAAGATCTCGCAGATAGGTTAGCGAGAGCACGAGGAGAGTGGAATCCACGCGAACAATGGATTCGCAAGAAAGAAATGGAGAGAGAGAAAGAGTGCGAGAGGGGGGGGGGGGGGGGGGGGGGGGGGGGGGGTGGGGAGGGGGGGGCGCGGGGGGGGGGGGGGGGGGGTGGGTGGAGTCGAAGGAAGTCTGTACAGGCGTGTGCCATGACGTTCCTACTCCTTGCTATTCTCCGTGGACCACGAGACCATCCGTCTAGTGCCTCCAGCATTGATATATATATATATATATATTTATATATACAGCCTTTGCCAAAAGTAATAGGCATCCAATAATTGTTCTATCCGGACGAAAAATCGAATTTCTCGGCGGAAAAAAATCGTAAAAATTTGTTCAACAAACGAAACTGAAGCTAATAGTAACCTCTAAGAACATCTAATCTCTAAATTTCGGGATCACCATTTTTCAAAG
>JAPYZJ010005349.1:0-11724 GCA_030522765.1 Ophioninae sp. B BG-2022a
AAATATCGGATATTTTCGAACCCTGATTCAGATGTTGAGTAAATCTGTCGATTACACAGAAAAACAAGTTCAAACTTTTTTTTTGGTGCATAAAGTTTTTCTACTGTTGTTTACTAATTTGGGTGCGCTGATTTCAAATAAACCCTCAGATTTTTTGTAGCAGCTCTAGTTAGTGAGATACAGGTACCGTCTTGAATTTACATGAGTAGTCCATAGTTTCTATCAATAGCGGTGTAACTTAACCCATTAGTGCAGTGGGCACTGACTGAGACAGGGCACTAATGGGTTAACTAGTTCCTTTATAAATTTCATTATGTCTTCCTCAAGAAGGACGTGTTTAAATAATCCTGATTGTTTTTGTGTTATTTGCGGAGAATATATGTTCCAAAAATTTCGTTTAAATGTGTCGGACTTTGTGAAAAAGGCATACTTGGACTACTTTGGGTTTCCGTTGCCGTCAAACGCTAAACCTTGCATACCAAGTTTGGTATGTAAAAGTTGTGTTGAATGTTTGCGACTGTGGGCAAACAAAGAAAACCCACTTTTAAGTACAAAGCTCCTATGATTTGGTGTGAATCATCCAACCATCATGACGACTGATATTTCTGTGTAACGAAAATCATAGGAATAAACCATAAAAATTGCTCTAAGTGGATATATCCAAACTTAAAATCTGCCATAAGACCAGGCTTGAGTATTAGTGGGACATCAACACCACAGCAGCCATGTACATCTTCGGAAAATACATTGTAAAAGTGTTTCCAAAATTGAGAAGTGAGAAAATCAAAGGTGGTATTTTCGACGGCCCACAAATCAGGAAGTTGAGAGATGATAAAAATTTCAACAACCATATGACAGCTGTCGAGAAATGTTCATGGGAAGAGTTTGTTCGGGTAGTAAGGAATTTTTTGGGCAATAGGAAGTCTGACGGCTACATTCAGCACGTTGAACAGTTGCTGATACACTTATTGCGACTTGGATGCAACATGAGTATTAAGCTTCAGTACCTTCACAGCCATCTCGACTCTATTTTCCTGAAAATCTCGGTGACCTAAGCGAGGAACAAGGAGAGCGCTTTCACCAGGATATACGCACTATGGAGGAGAGGTATCAGGGGTACTGGAATGAACATATGATGGCTGATTATTGTTGGAGCAATCAAAATAGTACTCATAATACATCTCACTCTAGAAAATCCAAAAAAGGAAATTTTATTCAGAATAGATATATTCAATAAAAATGTTTAACTTAAACTATGTGCATTTTCAATGAAAACCCCTGTCACTTCATAACTCCAAAACTAGAGCTGCTACATAAAAACGGTACATATTTTTTAAATCAGCGTGGAAAAACAATTCAGATTCATGTAAAAAATCTCATGCAACAGACATGCTGTTTTCCAGTGTTATCGAAAAGCCGTTAGCGTTATGGCCCTTTTTTCGAACTCTCTTTTCGGGTTTCAATTATTGGACACATTCCATTAACACGTTGAGCGCCATGCGTATTTCTAAGATAATCCCGTTCAAGCCACGCGCGCCGCTTTTATGTTTACCATGTTTTAATGAAATCCATTAGTCCTGTAATGAATAAAAACTATGTAAGTTTTCAATAAATTTTATGTAATTCCATGAAGCAGTGTATAGCTCTAAATTTTGTAGCTCTAAATCCGATTACTCGCTGCCAGCCAGCGGTGGTCGACGCGCCTAGAGGAAAAGTCTCGTGTCAGCCACCGATGGCTGACATGGCACTCAACGTGTTAATAATGACATCCTACCCAGATAACCACGTACCACTCGCGAACGTTTCTGGTGGAGTATGCCGTACCGTATAGTAGTTAACAAAAAAAGCCAAACGTACCAAAAGCCATAACAAATAACAATTACGACATCTGTTATGAAGCGCGCGCACCGATAGTGCCTTCTCTTTTGCACACTCCCTCATGCAAGCGCACACCGACGAGCGGGAGTATCCGCATGGTACCGCACTAACACACGTGCGTGTCACTCACCGACGTAGGCCCGCCCACGGGCGCGTCTGATTGACTGCCGTAAAAAATTAATAACAATTCAGGGATTGATCTGGGATCCGTACATGGTTATATCAATTGTCTCAGAATTTCACCCTCTCCCCCCCATTTCAGGGATGACATTTTTATCTGGGACACCCTGTATATTCGTTTTACTTAAAAAAATTGTCTACTTATTTTACATCGTTGCATATTATGATTTGCGTTGTATATAAAAATAGCGCGCTGCTCGTTTCACTCCACTGTGCGACACTTCGCGATGACGCGCTGTCCTCGTCGGTACGCCGTACCGGTACTGTACCAGTAGGGGAAACCCGGGCAACGGGAATAATGCCTACTACTTCTAAGTTGTTTGTTAGCCGGCAGCCGCGTTATAATAGCAATGGTTGCCTGTTAGTGCTTAGCTTGCGACAAGGACTCCGGCATGTGTTTGCGTCGCGCGGCGCCAGTGAGTGGAGGAAGTGCGCTTTTGTGCGAAAAATATTAATTTACCGAGGTAAGTGTCTCATCTATAACTATTATGTTATTTGTGCCATGTTCTTGGTTGTGAAAGAAATGTAATGCTTGATTATGTAGCTTTCAACTGCGTATCGATGACAAGGTTGGATGGACTGGTTTTGGAATGATCTAGGATAAACTTAAAAATGTACCCTAAGGGCAAAGCGGATCGGGCAAAGTGGATACTGTATTCACTTAGTCCGGTCATCACGAGTTATATAATTTCATGGAATTATGTATTTTAATATGTTTTGGTTTTTGCAGATGGTGAATAGATATTGAAAAAAGACAGCGCGAGATACTTGGAGTAAGGATTTCATGCAGACTGCAATAAATTTATGTAAGACGGGTGAATTTATCAAAGGAACAGCCAAAAAATACGGACTGCTGATTTACATTAAATTAAATTTCAATATGTTCTTCTAATTTTTAGTGTTTATTTTGTTTGTAAGTTTAATTTTATGCCAAATAATATTGTTATTCACTTTGTCCTGGTACCATGTCCACTTTGCCCGGATCTCGGGACTCCGGGGTACGCCACTGTTGTGAACTTGGCTTATAGCTAATAATTAAATTAATATTAATGACAAATGCTATACTATTCTGAAAGTTCATTAAGTAAAGACTGATTATAAATATTTGTTTCAATTTCTCCAGTAATTAATAAACGATAATAATCGAAAACAGGTTACGGTATTCACTTTGCCCGGGTTTCCTCTACTCTACTTCCACCGTACCAGTACGACGCACGCTAATATACCGTACCCGTACAATACTGGTACCGTACGGGTATGCCGTGGAGTGCCCTCGGGAAATCGTACGCTAGGCTATCTGGGTAGTTTTTGAACATATAAAAATTCTTTTATGTAGGTGCAAGATTTAAATTCGATAGGCAATATCTTTACTTTAATAAGTAATCGATCCCGAGATACGTACCGGCATGAAACACGGAGCGCTTGTAATGAATGAGACAGTGAAATTATTATGTAAAACCTTATTGAAAACGAAGTCGACGAACGAACGAATAGATATAAAAATCAAAAATACACTATTGTTATGTCCATAAAAAGTGATCGAAACTCTTTAGCTCTTCGATTTATGAATTCCAGTGATGAATTAAAAATTGAAAGCTGAAGAAAATGCGAGGGTCTCTTTTCGTGAGCTCTCGATTATATTGCTAATGTAGTGACATCTTTCAATTACTGTCCGAACAGTGGGGCCCGATTGATACTTTTACCTAAGTTACGTTTATTTGTTCCAGCGAGTTCTTCAAAGCAGGCAATTATTTAGGCGCAATAAGCGCTTACACTCACGGCCTAAAGCTCAGTGACAAGATGTCATCGCTCTATGTTAACCGTTCGGCGGCGCACTACGCCGCAGGGAATTATCAGAGATGTGCCGAGGATTGCTCGACGGTCAGTACAATGAAAGGACAGAAAAATCGTAAAAATAAGAAAAAGTAAATGACAAAGGAAATAAAATAAAAAAAAACACTAAACTTCAAATCCAGGCTTTGGAACTGTTAGTACCAAAGTGCGAAGGTAATCGTGGCTCAAGGGCTCGCTGTCACGCTCGGCTTGGCACTGCGCTCTGCAAATTATCAGCACCGCAACACGGAATACCAGAATTAGAAGCTGCGCTGAAAATTCTCCCAGGAAACGAGACTATAAAGCGCGATTTGCAAATGGCTAAGAGGTATTTCGACCTCAAAGAGTAGATTGGATTAACAGTATCGCGTCGACCCACGATTCCCAGAATTACGTGAGTTTGTGTTTAATCAAAGCAATTTGAATATACAAAACATGATTTCGAGCGCAACTTCGTTCTCGCGGATCTCAAAATTTCAGATAAAATAGCGTCCAGTCCCTTAAACAGTAACGAGTTTTTACAGGCTGATATACTTCATTCCGAATTTATAGCCGATGGGCCCAGTAGTAATTCTACTGGTTTTCACTTACAAAATGATGGAACTCTATACAAAACTGCACTTCTGATTTTGTCTCTTTTTTTAAAATGTTGTTTTTAAACAGTGAAACAAACAGGCTGAGTAGTAGAACTTATTCATTATTTCATTATTTCATTATTATACTTCATTTATACATTTCATTATTTACACTCAAAAAACGATGGAACTCTATATAAAAAAGTCCCTTAAACGCTGAATTGCCAAAAACGATGAAAACACGCCATTTTTTATTTTCTACCAATAGGGTAAACACGAATGTTTTCGGTTTACGGAATTGTCTTATGACGAATTTGCATACAAACGTAAGTTTGTTTGGATTTGTTGGTAACCCAAACAAACCCAATCAAATTTATGTACCTCAAACAAATTCACATTCGTATGCAAATTGGTCATAAAGTTGTTTTGTTTGTTCCTCTACGTAAGGGAAATTTTGTAATAAAATCCTTAGTGAGTACCACACTAATAATAGAAACTTAGTGTCCGAATTTCATGTCGTTTCAACGATATTGGCGTTTAACCATCAGCCGCTAGACGCCGATATTAGCCGATTAGCCATGATCAAGTAGCAAATTGACCAGCAAAAAGAACATTATTAAAGATTATGTTGAAGCTACATAAACAACAATTCCTTGCACGATTACCATTGTATTGACTAAGAAAATGACATCAGATTACAGAAAAAATTAGCTCCAAGTTTTAACCTAAGAGTACGAGGGGTTATTGAATAGTAATGATAGTCGGGCATTTGTAATATACACACAAAGATTTAAAACAATGTTCATATTTCGTAACATCAGTAAGACCCTGCAAAAAAATTTGATACATTATGTGGGGGAGATAATTGTGAGGGGAAGATACATTCATTTAAACTGGAGCACTCAGGGTGCTCATGTACGAAACTGGGAAAGCAAGTAAGTGAGAGTTGTAATCGAGAAGCAGGATTCGAACTACTCGAACACTCATCCTATTTCTACAGATCTAGCCCGCGGAGACTTTAAACAACATTCTACGCTCAGACACAAGGGACACGCAATTGAAAGATGATAGCGAGGTGATGGCTCCTCTAGAACAATTTTGCGAGGGTCAAAACAAATATTTTAGAAAAATTACTAAGGTATTCTATGTTTAGAAAAAGATTTTAATGTATCAGCTAGCCAGGCGACTTAGTAAAAAACATAAATACAACATTTCATCATAGCCCTTGGTTTATATCCTGTCTATCATTACTTTTTAATGACCCCTCGTACGTAGTATATCTTTGAAAACAAAATCGAACAACCAATAAATTCAGGTATTCCTAACCCATGTCGGACACTGTTCACTAGGTGAAAACGAAAAACGATTTTGCAGTTACTCAATCGAGTCGTCCTCTAAAAATCTCTCGTAATTCTCGGAGACACAGCCGCACTTTGTATGCTCGGTCGCGTGAATAACTTCGTGATGACGATCGCGTTGACTGTCGATTCGGTGCTTCACCATGAAAACGAGACTCACTTTTCGTGTCTCGATGGGACCGCACCGTTCCTTCGGATCTGGACAGCATCCGGATGCCTCGCATCTCGTGAGAACGGTGGACGGGGGATAAAATATTTCGTCGGGACTCGGTCCGGCCACTAACAGCTCCTCGACCCTTATCGCTCTGGACTGCGGCATCGAGCAAGGAAATTCGTGCACCAACTGAACATGATTTAAATAACCGCTGTCTCTTCTGGAAGAAAAACAAATATTTCGCATGTTTTTGTAATTTCTTTTGTTGTATTCCTTAATCATAATTCCATGCAGATTTGTTTCGGACGGGATTCCAAATTTAATTCTCAATGAGGCATGTAGGGGCGAAATTCAATTAGTAGGTACATACAATTAAAAACCTTAATATTTTTAAGCCCGAGCAATTTAGTAGAATTAGTATATTTAGTAGAATAAATAAAATATATTCAATTTGCAAAATTCAAAGCACACAACAATATATATATATATATATATATATATATTGTAAAATTGAAAATGAAGATTACCACTTTTTTCGCAAATTTTTCTGCGTTCCCGACTTTTTTTTAACTTAACGCTCATAGTGGCGGTAAAACCGACTGAAGCTACACTATACCGCATTTGCCGAATGGTACGGGAAAATTATGGAAAACCCGTTCCGGTATAGACGGCCCTGTATTCTCCTGATTCCTTTGTATACAGACTTTTGTTAAAATTAATATACTAAGGTCTTAGAAAAAACGGTCTCTCGCTGACTAGTCTATGCGCCAGACAGAGTACGGATAAGCGGTCACCGCTCATAGTATAAACTGCGCGTATGTCCGCTTAGTTTCGGTGACCGCCGGAGCTTTACCCCGATCACCAACCCGCCGTTGTCGATTATATAATTATTATATACTTAATATATAATAAATATGTAATTCCTGAACTCTATTATTGTTATTATAATCATGCAATTAATAAATATTTGAGTACAACATTCGGATTCATCAATATGACTTAAACTCATTATCCATTTACAACTTATATTCTTGTTTTGGAAATATATATTTTCTTTGTGGAAAACTCGAAAAAATTTGTAGCAAAATAAATCTAGAAAAAGAGTTAACTCACCTGTGATGATGTAGTCTGCAATAGACACTCGACGCTACTGCACCAGCAAACAATATAAAGCTCACAGTTAATTCCATTTTTATCCAATCAATGCGAAGTAATAGCACGATTATTCACGAATTACATAAAACCGTTTTATTTTCGACTTGGTTGATTCGAGCCGGAGATGAAGCTGTACCAATCGAAGAACTATCGTGACCGTTCGCAACTGAATCCAACGACGTTCTGCGCGATTCGCCAGAGCCTCACAGGAATTGAAGTCACTCCTGCTTCATAGAGATTTTTGACCGAGTTGGACGATACGAGAAAGGTGAATCCCACACTTCTCCAATTGAATCAAGCAGCGTCTCGATTATTGACGTATATCGTATATACAGACGTCTGACTTTGCTTTAATCTTCACTTCTTATTACACGTGCACATGAGAATACATGCATATACAGCGTGATCAGAAATTTGACCTCTTCCTCGAAACGCGTCACTCAAAGAAATCAAATTACGCCGAATTAATGAGGGGCCAAAATTTAGTCGTTACTGAATTATTATAGTTCTACTATATTTTTTATAATTTTACAGGCTTGCTACCGACAACTAATCATTTGAAAAATCTTTGCACCCTTTATATTCAATTGGTATTATTGTGAAAACTGACAAATGAATGATGACATCAGTCAAAGAAATGGCAGCTCTTTTGTTTCTGACATTGCATGAATTTAGAAAATATATTGTTTTAAATTTTGTTTGTATATTGTTTTAATTGTACGAATTTAGAAAATATATTGTTTGAAATGTTATGATTCATTTGTCAGTTTTCAGAAACGTATAGATTGAATAATCAGAGTCGAATGTTTTCTTTACATTATTTGATTTTTGCTCGCATATTACTGGTCACCCTGTATTCAACGCGTACATACACACATGCTTTCGAATTAAATTGCAGCTTCGCGCCTTCTCAGATTTCTCCCACAGCATCTCTGACTACGCAAACATTTTATTTTTTTCTTCCTTCCTATCTACCGTTTCAGGCTGCCCCTCTTTTTTCATCTCCGCCCCTTCACCCACCCGCCAGTCCATACAAGGTTTCATCTTTGTTGGATTCATCTCTGCTGACCTTTCCATCTCTTTCTTCGATAAGAATACTGAGCCAAAAGCGTCAAACGGATATATTTTCTCGTTTCTTCTTCTCGGCAGTTGCCGCTATGAGGTTGGTAGCAGTCGGCTGGAAGGAAAGACTGAGAAATATGGAAAGAAAGAGTGGAGGAGCGGGAAGCAAAGGAAGCAGATAAGTATCGTTCGTCAAACCATTCCCGGAATAACGTCACGACGATAACTGTAATTATAGGGAGGTGTACGCGAATTCAGTGGCTTGAAAATCATAATTCACTCGATTACACCCTGCAAGAGAAAGAGAAACGAACAGTCGATTGCGTGCTCCTCAATAATTTTTATCCTGCCAACTTTTCATCTCGCTCCTCATCTTTTGCCGAGTCATTGCCCGAGGCGTATCGAATATTTATGCGTAAAAAATGCGCGGCTTTGGAGATTCAAGAAGTATGATTCAATGCCATGAAATTTCGTCTCGGATTTTTCATCCGTTCAAAAGTTTTTCTTCGGATTACGAAAAATCAAGAAATTGTTGAATAGTGAAGCGGCTCTCTCGATCGATGGTTGAAGATAATTAAGAGAAAAAATGAATAATTTACCAGACAAAAATCCATTAATCCCTAAAGTCTATGCTAGGGAAGAAAAAGTATATGACCAAAGATAATACTTTGTAGGCGAATTTTATCTATCTATAAACCTATAAGGATTTTCAGAACAAACCTAAGGAAAATCAGCATTAATGAGAATATTCGAAGTCTCCGATAACGAATGCCCAGGATCAAACTTTTGTTTGAGTGCCTCAAATGCTATTGCATTTGAGGCACTCAAACAAAAATTTGCAAAAACAATACCCAACTGATGTCAACCAAGTCTGTGACGTACATGAGCCTATGTTTCTCAATTATAACACGTTGCGTCTCATTTGTGCAGGATACCCTGTGACGTAAAACAGGAGAGACACGGTGCAGCCGAGAAAAAAGTGTCACCGCGGTCGCGTGCGTGTCGTGATCCTGCATAATAGCATGCACATATGTCGATGACACAGAGAGCATTTACTTTAAGTTACCTCTATTACTGTCTGTACAATGCGACTATTAAGGTCGCTTCGGATTATTAAGGTGCTTTGGAAGGCTCAAAAAATCAATTTTTGGGGAATTTTTTTAAGATAAAAAAAGCAAGTCCAGCGACCTTTTTAGATTATTTTATTACATGTCTGAAGGTGGGAAAAACATTTTTCTAGATGTTTGGTGATATACTTTTCATTCACATGCATCCAATTTTTATGCCCATTCGTACAACTGCTGTTTCCAATCGGCGCAACAGACGGAGCTCGTCGATTTTTATCTTAAACAAAAAAACCAATCACCATTTTAATTTTCATATATTTTTCTTCTCTATGAACTAAAAAAAACTAAAAAAATTTTTGCAATTTGAATTTTTTTTCAGATTTGAAAAAAGAGCTATTTGCAAAAAAAAACAAATCATTTCAACTTGCAAAAAAAGGTGTAAGAATTTTTTTTCGGGAATGTATTACATCAAATATAAAAGAAAAAAAAATACTGAAGCTAACAAGTGTTGGTTTGTTTTGATTGGTCGTCTAGTTTCTTTTACAATCACACCCACCAGTTCAAAAAAATCGTAAAAACGAAAACTCGAGAAAACGGGCTTTAAAGTTTACGGGCGCTCGTATACCTGCTCGATACCCCACTGCGTTCAGTGCTGTATTTTTGGGAATATTTCGAATTAACCTACATAACTTTGTTTACACATCCTTAGATACATAAGAAATATAATAAGCAATAAAAAAATCGATTTTTTGAGCCTCCCAAAGCAGGATCCCCTTAAGGCAGGAAGACCATTTACAAGCTCGAAAATGATGGGATTCTTATGATTTTTTTTCATGGAAGGAATACAGATAGAAATTTGGATCTTTAAATATGTTTTGTTTTATATTTTAATTGATTGAAAAAAAAACACTTTTTTATGCAAGCTACCCATCGTCTACATTACTGTTTAGAAGAAGATTTCCAAAAAATTGCCGCTCTGCTGGAGTCCTCCCTGACGCTGTAATTATCGGGGAAAAAAATCAGAATGATTCTTAAAGGCAAGACGCATACGCTGTCGGTGAACCAGGATTTTTGAAATATGTGCAAAATTCAGCAAATGACAGCTTAATAGAGTCAATATTGTGATTTTTCGTGACATTTTTTGCTTGATTTTAAAGCGAAGGTACGTTTTATTTTTGGAATTCAAAAGAATATTGAGATTCACCGACAAACTGCTGATGTAACGGAGATGGGGTACGAATTTAATGGAAATCGGTGGAATAGTTTCTCTTGGCGTCTTTTTGCCAAAACGCCTTGGAATTTCGCTGTAAAAATTGGACACAAACTGTTAAAAAATTGAACTATCAATTTATAAAAAAACAAAAACGGATTTTTTAAAATTTGTGAATAGTCTTCCTGCCTTAAACGTACACTGAAATATAAAAATCAACTAAATTGCCAATAAAGTGACATTAAAATTTGTATATAAATAAAATTACGAATGAAGCAAAAAATCTTCCTGATTAAAAAAATGTATGGGATATATTCCGAAAATAACCCCCACCTCGGAGGGAGATCTATAGATTTTTACGGCGCCCCACCCCCCCAACACGATGGTGAAGAGAAATCGCAGCGGTCAACCCCCCATAAAAAGTTATGGCGTTTTGGAAAATAATACAGATACCCACCTGTACGATTCGCATATGTACACGTAGGGGAAACCCGGGCAAAGTGAATACCTTAATCTGTTTTTGATTATTATCCATTAGTAGTTACTGGGGAAATTGAAACAAATATTTATAATCAGTCTCTATTTAATAAACTTTCAGAATGATAATTTTTGTTTAATTTTTAGGAAATTTACTTTTCTGTTCCCTTTATCGGCCGCCATTCATTTAAAAAAGGGATTTTTACAGTCAACTACAGACTGCAAAAATCCTTTTTTTTTTAAAATGAATGGTGGCCGATAAAGTGAACAGAAAAAGTAAATTTCCTAAAAATAAAAAAGAAATTATCACAAAGAGTAGTTGAGTCAGAGGGAGTTCGTAATTTTTTTTTAGATAGGGCTTAAGGTCCCTTATCCGACAATACCAGATTATCCATTACTTACGCCACATCCTGTATATGATTATAATGTTTATGTGATTACTGGGGACATGGAATTTTCGCCTGGGTGTGGCGGTTAGTCTAATTCGATCTGTGAATAGTGAAAATCTACGAATTTTTGCGTCTTGTCGACGACCCGGAGAAATTACTGGATTTACCGACCGGGAGAAATTACTGAATAACCAAACAAACCCGAGCACCCAAATAACCCCGAACAATCGCGTACAACGTCAGGATGTACTTCCGAAAAGCGCATACCCTCGATCGATCTGAAATTTGGTATAGGGGAATTGTGCTTAAGATGACATACTTTTTGTTTGGAGGCAAATATTTGCTCATTCAAAGGTGATAACAAAAATTCAAAGGGTACACATTAA
>JAPYZJ010005350.1:0-28002 GCA_030522765.1 Ophioninae sp. B BG-2022a
ATCTCTTATAGTTTTCCCGGAAAGTTCATTTGAAAAATGGCAAAAAAAGAGGCAAAGGGGTATGTATGGAAAAATTGGCAAAAATCGATGGTCCAACTTCGAAATTCCGCTAAAAATCGAAAAATCATCGGATTTCAATTATAAAAAAAGGATTTTGAAGGGAAAATCATAACGAAGAGATTGAGCACAGAGTGGAGTTCCAGATCCTAAAGGAAAAAAAGTTATCGATGATTTAGTGAAAAAACTTTTTATCCCCAAAAATCGAAAAAAATGTTGGATTTTTAATATTTTTTTTAAATGTCCATTTCGATGTAATTTGATCCTCTGAGCACGAATCTACCATTTATTTCGCCCAAGACCCAAAATTTTCATGAAAAAATCGTGTTTCTGGAAATTCATTACGGTTTTTTTACACCCTGTATACGTACCTTAGAAATCTGAAATGAGAACGACTCGAAAATAAAAAATTGTATCACAATTGAGTGACAATTGTGTCACAATTCAAAAAAAAATATTGCCGATAAAATCTTACAAGCCCGCGGCTGGTGATTTGTGCGGTTGCAATGGTGCATGATTCTTTTATATTCCTGACGCTTACGCGACTCTATGACATACCTCCGACGATTCATTATATCTACATAAGAGTATATACGCCGTGAAGGATACGCCCTCGTCGGAGCCCACCGACAATTTCCATGTCCAATACTCGGAGAGAAAAAAAGCGTGAAATATTTTTTCTTTATTCAAGGGTATAAAAACGGGAAAATACCAAGTACGGGTGGAAGCGACAGTAAAAGAAAAAAAAATAAAGTGAAGAATTTTAATCCTATGCGTTGGCCTAGTGCGTAGCGCAACGGGAGGTTCTAGGTTCGAAACTCGGCCGTGGCGCTGTCGTCGGAAATTTTCCTTCGACTAGTTTCGTCACTGGGGTGGGGTAAGCATTAAAAAAATGAATATAGAAAAACAACAATAATTGAGAAGAAGCCAAACAAACCAAAATAACAGTAATACAAAGAAACAAATAATGAATAAATGAGGTTAAAAAAATGAGAAATCACGACAACACCGTATTTATGAAAAACGTATATACGAAAGAGCTTGCCTCGCGCACTGAGAGAAAGGCGTGACCCTTGTGAATTTTTCCGTTCAATTATTCCAGTTACATCTTTTTATACTTAAAGAATAAATGCGCGCGTATACGTAGAATTATATGGAATTACGGTATACACGAGGAGACAGGAAGATCGAGAAGTCTCTTTTAGCTCTCTCGGGTGGTTGTCGTTCAATGGGACACACATGGCCAAGCACTTGGATCGAACGCGATAAAGGCTCGCGCACGATCGTTGAAACGCTCTTGCGGGAACGACACACACGAGTATTCTATACCCACGCATAATTTAACTTTCTCCCACCTTGATGCTGTGTCTTTAAAAGGTAAAATCTCGAAGTAAACACGAATACCGATCTCTCTCTCTCTCTCTCTCCATGACGCAGTCTTTCGATCATCAAGCAACCCACTTGAAACTGAAAAATGCCTATTTCTCATTTTTATTTTTCCGGCACAATAAAGTCAACCCAAACAAACCCAAACACACCCAAAACTGAAAAATACCTATTTCTTATTTCTATATTTTGGGTTGGTAAAGTCGACCCAAACAAACCAAAAAAAAATCAAAATACATCGCCCATGTTTCCCGTGCTAGAAATTGGCGATTGGTAAAACTGAATGTTCATCAGTTGAAACTAGGATCCCAGGCGGATCTGTACGTTCCTCAAGATTCGAATAATGAAAATAATCTCAATACTCGTGCATCCAGTCATCAAGGTATAACTGAAAATAATAGTGGAAAGTGGGGCTCGGGACGGTCAGTGAAAATGTAGGTGTCCTATATAGCGAGAACGACCCGAGCGAGTCCTCAATATAATCTTTCTTCTCTCTTTCCCTCGACCCCCTCCCCCCTCCTCGCTCCTCCACCGGCGTCCTTCCTCCCTCAAGCCCGCCCGCGCTTTAAATAACTTTTCTTGTTTTGAAGAAAGGCATACAGAGCTCTCCTAGCTCTATGTATATTTCCATCAGGGAAACCCGAAACTCCTCTACGTGACAGCATCCAACGTGAATCTCTAATGTTCCTGCGAGCACCGAGAGCCTGTAACTTATGGCCGAGATGGATCGTGGAATTAAAAGCTCTTCGGAGCTTAATCCTAAATCGGAGTTTCATCGTGCAACACCTTGGTCGCATAATCCGCTGAGTTATTGTTTGTCAGTGGAGAAAAAAAACAAAAGATCGCATTTTTATTGTATTTCATTTCGCAGCATTGAAAAAGGCGTTTCCTCGTACGTATCATTAGTAATTTGTTGTGTCTGAAAATAGGAAGAATACGATGCGTTTAGGCATAATAATATTCGTCATGAAAAAATAATTATTCGAGAATCGTTGGTGATAAGAGTGTTTGATAAATCTATAAAAAGCTCTATCGATTTAATAGGATGTGATTCTTAATTGTTGTATTACAGAATACAAAAAAATGAATTTTTTTTCTAACGAGGAAGTTCACTGGCGTAGTACCTTAATTCACACGGACGCTGAGAAACAGATTTCTGGAGCGTCCGACATGCCACGAGTGTCCGAATTACGAAGCTTCTCATAATTTCCTACGCGCCTACAGGTGTATCGTCTCCCGTACTCTCTCGCTCTTTCTGAATATCCCACTTGCCCTGCGTCTTTCGTGGCTTCGCAGCGACGCTGACAGTCGGTGGGATTTGGGTCAACAACGAGGCAAACGTTTACGCGCCTCCGCGAGAACGAGAGGTAGACAAGGAGACAAATATACGAACATTCGTTTTCCTCGGAATATGCACGCTCCGCGAGACGAGATTTATACTAGATTTCGTTTCCAACCCGTTTTAATCAAACGGATGATGGATCGACGAAATATTCCATTTTGTTGAATTGATGTATGTCCTTTATTCATGGTTCCTTCATTTTGATTCATCAACTCGACGATTTACGATACTTCATTAGTTGTAAGTTTTTTTATTTGTTTGCAAATTTTGGGTTCGTTTGGGTTTGTTTAGAAATTCTATACTTTCCTTCCAGAGATCAAAAGTACACCTAATTTGCATCAAACAAGATCAAACACCGAACGAAACCCAAACATTTCCTCATAATGAAATATTTCCCATTTTCTTTATTGAAACATCCATTCGAAAACCGTAAATCCTCGGAACCTAACCTTACTTTGTCCTGATGTCGTGCTGAAACAAGTGCGTGCTGAAAACGACTAAATTTGCTTGGTCCAATGACCCTTTTTAGAATAACATATATTTCATTTCTTCTATTATGATTGCAGTGTAATTAATACCACCTTGCAATTCAGAGTGAACGTGTCTCAACCCTGCTGGGAGTCCTCGGTTCATCCACACCGAGGCACGGCGACTGAAATTCAACTGTAATACGTGTCCATGCGCGAGTGCATTTTTCATCTCCCTCGCGCAGGTTTTCTCGTCAGTATATCTCTCTCTTTCTCTCCCACGTAAAAGACATACGAAACCCGACTATACGTAAAATGCAGAAGTATCCAAAGGTTCGTGAGAGTACAGGAGCAAGAGAGTAAGAACGATAAAAAAACGAAAAAAAGGAGAGACGAGAAAAAAAAAACACGTTCCATGTTTCTCGGCGGATGGCGCGGTATCTCGATGCTCGCGCGTATGATGCGGAGGCCGTATATGGTAGTGGGCGGGTTAGCACGGTAGAGCGAACCGTGCGTCGGTCGGCGCATGCGCGCAGGCGTTCCCCCTCCCCCTGTCCGCGGCGCCCCCCACCGAGGGTTCCATCGCAGCGCTCGCAGCGACGAGGCGCATGCGCTCGTTCCAGTCTTGTCGTGGCACGGGTGGCACGAGTGAGCACACGCAGAGCAGCGCAGTACCGAACCAAGTGTCTCGTAGTGTTCGTGCCTTTATTTTTTTTCACGTTTCCCGGTCGGAAAAAAAGCGAAAACGCGCGTACGTAACGTTACGAGAACAGGACGAAGCTTATAAATATAAAGACGAGAATAGTTGTGATTGAGGAAAAAACCAAATATCCGCGTTGTTGAAAAATCGGTGTTAACGAAAAAAAAAGAAATAACGAGTTGTGAATACCGCGAGCGATAAGCCGCGAACAAGCGCGTTCGTTTGATCGTCGCGCAAACGCGTTTTTTTTCTTTCCGTTTTTGTTTGTCGTCGGACTTTTCGTCGCCCAATGTTACGCACTTTTCGTCCGTAATACTTCAGAGCGCAGGCGACGCTCGTTTGCCAAACCGAGGAAATAAAAGTGAGAATAACTCGGCTGATACGAATAAATATACATCGATCGCGTCGAAACAGTGATACTAGTTCATTTAAACATTATTTAAATACAAAAAAATACATATAAAATATACATTAAGAAAATTCGTGATATACACTGTTGGACTGGCTCTGGTTGACTCTAAATTCACTCTATGAAAATTTTCTACACGTATCCGTGTACATATATATAAAAATTCGTTTGCATTAGTGCATATATAAATATACATATATATCTATATACAAATATACATATATCTATATATTTATATATTTATAAGTAAATAAATAAATATATATATATCTACACGCATAGGTATAAATCGCGACGTTTCGTCAAACTCAGCCGATCAAAATGTGTGATAATACCAACTCGACGACGCAAAGTATAGCGGACTATCTGTCACAACTGCTGAAAGACAGGAAGCAACTGGCTGCTTTACCGAACGTCTTTATACACGTGGAGCGACTACTCGACGAAGGTGAGTTCGTTTTTTCCGTATCTTGATTTTTCGTTAATATTGTCGCGCCGTCGATGTCCTTCGGAACGTGAGCTTACCGGATTCCTCGTGTACAAATAACAAGCGTATGCACATGTGCCAACGCCGAGACGAGGGTAAAAAAAGAAGAGAAAATAATAACGAAGAAAAATACGATAACAGAATTCGCGTCGCATGGCAACGGGGGTGCGCGCGCATTTCGATCAGTTTCGGGTTGCACCGCGGTAGAAGGCGCCACGCGCGCGCGTTAGAGCGCAGTCAATCATTTTTGGCGAATCGCAAACCCATACGATCCAATCGCGAAGCCCAAACCCAAACAAACCCGAACAAAGTGTACCGTTCGGTGGTTTGGGTTTTTTTGGGTTGACGGTGCGATAAACAAAAATCGCGTCAATCGTCAACTATTCGGGTTCAGTTTATATCGATATACGGGCCTGTAGATAATAAAGAGACGCGCTCTTGGTTCAGACCCTGCACGACCGAACCTTGGCCTCGCCAACACAGACCGTCGTGTGTCACGTGTGCAATACGAGCCATATAAACATGGGCTACTTTCTGACCCCCCAACCCCTCCCCCCTTCTCGTTGCTCTCTTTCTCCTCTTATCCCAATTTTTTGGTATTTCCGTTACATTATTTAGCTATTAATTCGTTGAATTTTTATGTTTTGTTAACTTTTTTGTTTATTTTTCTTAAATTTTCGACAAAAATGTTTAATCCTTGAGAAATCGCGAGGAAAAACCGAGAACACGTCTCCGTCCACTTCGAAAGTTTAAAATCACTTTTCTCGCGAACGGCTGAACCAATCGGTACGAAATTTGTTGTGTGCATTCAGGACGATGGCACCGAGGTCCCTTAGGTCGCCATTTTCGATGAAAACGTTCAGTCTTTGAGAAATCGCGGTTTTGAACGTTTCGGCTATCTCTATCTCTCTCTCGCACTCGTGTGTCGCGTGATTATGTTCGTCATGCCCTTAATTTGAAATATACGTACTAGACGTACGAAGCGTATGAAAAATTCAGTAACTCGATTTCTATCTTGACGCAATAAAAAGTGGGCGTCTGTTCTGTGGTTCACCAGACGTTGAACCGCTACGTTATATTCGTCAGGAAGATAACGGTACAAACGTATACGTGATGTGTGTTTGTATTGTCGCGTTTATGACTTTATTTGGATTCGTTGAATTATAACGATTTTCGTATCGTAAAAAAGTTGATACAAATACTCGTAAATAAAATGTCATTAAAATTGTTGAGGGAAACAAAATCATGAATTTGAAATTGAGATTGGCAGTGCGACGAACGAGGATTACTGCGAGAGAAATCGATTTTCGATCGCGCATCTGCTTGAAGAAATATATTTTTAATAAAAAATAAATAAAAAATTAATCATTTCCGGTACGACGATACGAATGGAGGATCGTGTCGTGTACTTGGTACAGGCGATTTGTGGCCATTCTTCTTTTCTAAAAGGAAAAGTACATTTTTATTACTTTGGGAAATTGTTGGGGCCTCGAAAGTCCAGGTCGGGACGCAATAATAAGAGGCAATTACGAGAGAGGAAAGAAGAAAGGAATCTGAATGTGTACGCCTCTATGATCAATATTACTTTCAAATAAAATTTTTAATACATATAATTTTACAGAAAAATTTATCATTTCAAATTAAAACTTCCAATAAATATCATTTTCCAGTCAAATTTATAATTGTAAATCAAAATTGGCTGCTCTTCTAACCCAAACAGGCTGTTTTACCTGCCGAGAAAATTATTTATTTAAACCCAAATGTAACTCAAACAAACTCATTATCATTGGGATCTATTTAAAAAAAAGTATTTTCGATTTTTTCTCATTCTTGTCAAACGAGAAATTAATCTTCACGGATTAAATTTTAATCCCCCCTCTCCTCTTCTCCCCAAATTAAAGCTGCACAAATTTGTAGAGTCCGAAACGAATTCGGGATAATCCTGAAGAATTTACGAGTCGAATTCGCGAAAAAATTTGGCGCATGATGAAATCAGGAAAAAAAGTGATTCGTGGTCGCATTTCGATGACTGCGACGGAAGCTTCGCGCTCGTATCGAACGAGCGGCGGCTGAAAATGACGCGTTGGCAAAATTTATTGAGATATTAACGGCGCGTTGAGAAATTATTGACTGACGTGTTTTTAAAAAATGATTTTTTATTGCTGCATACCGGAAAACTTGCACGCGTGCATTCACTTTTGAAAGTCACAAGATATTTAACGTGTACTCGGTTAAACGGGTCGTGGAGAAAGTTTACCGTGCGCATTTACTCGCTATCTCGTATTTATTATCAATATTGCTGTCATTGTTGCATTCTATTTCAATACTGTTGGAGTTATTCTTTTTTTCGTATCGTTAAAACGGAACGAATTGACTTTTTTTTATTTTACGAATTTCATTGCGGTCGTTGTCTATTGCGACGACTAGTTTCTTTTTAGTGCTTTTTGTGTCTAGTGTGAAGACTAGTTTTTTTCTACTGCTTTTTTTAGGGAAGTATTTTTTGACGAGCCATTGAAATAAACAATTTATGAATTATTCTATCGAAATAAAATAATTGCAATAATTTAATTATTATTAAATAAATAATAATAATAATTAGTATTATATAATTATTAATTATTTATAATAATTTATAAATTACTTTTTTTTTTATGGTTCGTCAAGAAATAATTCCCTGAAACCGGACTAAAGAAACAATTATTTTATGAGGCAACTCTGAAACGAAATAATTTATAATTTATAAATTATTTTATTTGGATCGTTTATGGTTCGTCAAAAAAAAAAAAAAAATTCCCCAAAAAAGAAAACGTTAATTCGTTCAGTTTTAACGATACGAAAAATAGAATAACTCCAACAGTATTCATTTTTACATAACTTTGTGAATTTTTTCAACTAAAACGGTCCCTTACCCGAATTATTTAACCACGTTTTATTTTTGTGTGTTCTATCGTTTTTATTCGTTGTTGCCGTTATCCCAGTCATCACCGTCATTATCATACTCATTTCGATTATTAATATCTTTCCTCGCTATCTTTAGGTCCGAAGAAAGTCGAAGAAACGAATTTCTCCCAGAAAGTTGCTTTTGTAGATATGCAGACCTGTTTATATCGGGTGAAATCTTTTTTCTGTCGAGGTCATGTGGACGCCACGTGTGTTCGCTTCTCCCTGGCGAGGAATTTCCTGCAAGGGACGACGGTCTCTCAGCCCCCCCCCCCCCTTTCCCTCCATCGCCACCTCCTTCACCATCCGTCTACTTCGCTCGGAATAAAAATACAAGAAGGAAAAAAAAAAAACAGAAATACTCATCGGGGTTCGGCCATTGGCAGGCGCGTTGACAATGGCGCCTTTTTAAAAATAGCGCTTCGATTTTGTCGGATTTATACGGGATATGATTGTGGAATTTCCCATCGAATTCTCCCGCGATAAATATACGAAAAATCAATTTTCTTTTTAACGAGGAAGTTTGTTTGGGTTAGATTGGGATTGTTTGGATTAAATTGGGGTTTTTGGGCCAGTTTGGGTTTGTTCGGATTAAATGCTGTTTGTTTGGGTCAGTTTGGGTTTGTTTGGATTAAATTCCGTTTGTTTGGGTCCGTTTGGGTTTGTTTGAATTAAATTTCGTTTGTTTGGGTTCGTTTGGGTTTGTTGGGATTAAATTTCGTTTGTTTGGGTTTGTTCGGATTAAATTCCGTTTGTTTGGGTTTGTTCGGATTAAATTCCGTCTGTTTGGGTTTGTTTGGATTAAATTGGATTTGTTTGGGTTTGTACTCAAATATAGCCGAATCGCTAAAGTGAAGCGGCGCACCGTTACGTGCCGAAAGGCGGAAGGTGGCAGGGAGAGCCTGTACAAAATCTCTCGGTCGTGACAATTTCACTGAAGCGAACCGTGATTGACTCGAACGGAGATGAGACTCGTGCAATCCCATCCCGCCGGGCACTGCGAGTCATTTCTGTATCAACGAAACGCACCGCGTCTCCCATCAGTAAATATTATACACGCACGTGCGCATCCATATTGCACGCAAATGTGTCCGAATGTCCATTTACAAGGCTACGTACATACGTGCCTCGACACGCCAGGCATTTTTCGTTCGTTGGTTGCAACATTGCGTTGAGACGCCCGAGTCTCCATTGTTGCTATATTTTTATGAAAATTCACATTTTTTAAACGTGTTTTCTAACTTAAGTATTTCTAACACCCACTTTGTTTGGGTTTGTTTGGGTTTCACTGTTACGAAAAAAAAAAAAAAAAAAAAAAAAAACATTTTTTTCCATTTCCAACCCAAACTTCGTTCGTTTGGGTCTCTGTTTGGGTTTCACTCTTACGAAGCATATTTCTATTAATTTCCAACGCAAAGTTACGATCGAAGTGTTTCCTCAAAGGGCACAGAGCTCCTCGAGCTTTCGAGTGAAATTCGTACTTTCGTCGAGTCTATCGTCGATAGGACGACGATATTGGCTCTCCGGTTGCGTTTACTCTCGTGCCAATTATTAGGACATGATACGAAGTAGCAATTACACGAGACGGAGGCAGAGAGGCAGAGAGGCAGAGGATCGCTTCGTTTGTCAGCGTTCTCTCTCCCTCCCTCCCTCCCACCCTCCCTCCATCCCTCCCCTCTCTCTCCTCCTCCTCTCTCGATTCTTCACGTCGAAGCAGCAAAACGTGCGGAGCGCAAAAGTAACATCGCGATGATCGCAGGAGTCGGTCCTCGACCCCCCCCCCCCCCCCCCCCCCCCCCCCCCCCCCCCCCCCCCCCCCCCCCCCCCCCCCCGCCCCCCCCCCCCTCCCCCCCCCCCCCCCCCCCCCTAACCCGTTGCCCCGCTTCGCTCGCTTGATGTTCTGGCTACGAGCATCGGATCCACTCTTCCCTCACCCCCCCTCCTCCTCCTTCTCTCTTGTCTCTCAGACTCCTGGATACGGTTGCTCTCACTCCGGCCTTGCCAGCAGTCTGACATACTCCCTCTGTATACCTCTCTCTCTCTCTCTCTCTCTCTCTCTCTCTCTCTCTCTCTCTCTTTTTCTCTTTCTCTCTCTCGCCCTCTTGCTTCACCGCATCGGCGACCAGCGCGGCCGCATTCCTTCTCGTGAACGTGAGTGGCCCCAACTGCGAGCTTCGAGTGTGCTGCTCGCACCGATCTCTACCCCCCTCGCCCCTCCGACTTTCCGCCCTCCCGCTTGTTCGTCGGTTGAGGCTCGCGACTGTGCTCACTTCGAACTCTCTCTCTCTCTCTCTTTCTCTGTCTCTCTCTGTCTTCCTGACTTCTCAGATCATCGCCGCGCAGTGATATCCTCCTCCTCACTCGTTGTGATCTTTCTCTCTCTATAATTCTCTCTCTCTCTCTCTTTATAATTTTCTCTCTCTCTCTCTCTCTCTCTCCCTCTCTCTCTCTCTCTCTCTCTCCCTCCCTCTCTCCCNNNNCTCTCTCTCTCTCTCTCTCTCTCTCTCTCTCTCTCTCTCTCTCTCTCTCTCTCACTCTCTCTCTCGCTCTATCTCTCTCTCTCTCTCTCTCTCTCTCTCTATAATTCTCTCTCTCTCTCTCTCTCTCTCTCTCTCTCGCTCTTTATAATTCTCTCGCTCTCTCTCTTTCGGTCTTCTCGCGTTCCTCTCAATTTCTCTCTGACCGCACACAACGTCTCTACAAGTCTGAGGAGACAAGTTCTCGACAAGTAATACAACTTGCATTATCTGAACTTCGTGCTCTCGATATCTTTGCTTCTCTATCATTTCTCTGTCTCTCTCTCTCTCTCTCTCTCTCTCTCTTTCTCTGTCTCTGTTTCTCTTCTGGCACATGATCGCATCTGGATGAAACGGGGGCACCGATTTTCTCATGCATCAACCGCGTTCCCCGAGCCGATGATGATTTTTTTTTGCTCGCTACTCTGGAATGTCTTGATTCGGCTTGTTTGCATAGGCGAATCGAAGTAACTGAAACCAAACGTATCATTTTCATTTGTTGGAACCCAAACATACTTTGACTTGTTTCAACCCAAACCCAAACCCGAACTAATCCAAACAAATCATTTTGATTAGGTCCAACCCAAACCCAACGCGAACCCAAACAAATCATTTTCATTTGTTTCAATCCAAACCCAAACCCAAACAAATAATTTTCGATTGGGTTTGTCTTCTGACAGAGAAATGAAAATAATTGAACCCAAATTCGAGGAAGCCTACGTTGGCTGCATTCTCGCGACGGTGCAAACTTATGGAGATGAGCCGATGGTGGGCGGTGGTACAGCGACACCATTTTCTTCCTGCTGGTTTCACCGCACGCCATGTTGCATTCTATGCGAGCCTCTCCCCCCCTCCCCCCTAGGCGCTCTTTCTCACATTTGAGGGAAAGAGACACACGCGTCTTTATTTCATCACAAATCCGAGAGTACACGCGGAAGAGGGACCCTCTGGACGGGCACGCTTCTAGAGAGCTCGCGCACCGACAAATTTCTATTGGCCGTGCTAAAAACATTGGACACTCATGAGATTCCTTCCTCAACCGGTATATACGCACGAACGTGTATTCGCGCAGAGATACCCGGAAGAAACCGAAATTTTTGGGTTTGTTTGGGTTCGGCCCGAAAAAAATCGAAATCTTAGGGTTTGTTTGGGTTCGACCCGAAAAAAATCGAAATCTTTGGGTTTGTTTGGGTTCGGCCCAAAAAAAAGCGAAATCTTTGGGTTTCTTTGGGTTCGACCCGAAAAAAATCGAAATCTTTGGGTTTGTTTGGGTTCGGCCCAAAAAAAACCGAAATCTTCAGGGTTGATTCGTTTTTTTTTTTTTTTTTTTTTTTCAATTGGAAAAAAGTTTTATTTCCCGTTGGGATTATCGGGCAAAATTTGGAACCAAAAACAAAAAGAAATTTGTCGAAAAAATGAGCGGTCACGTGAATAAAAAGCAACGAGTGTGAAGAACGTGACGGTGGAAGTCGAGGCGCACGTTTTGTTTGTACGTTTGCGTAGGGAGGAGAGTCACGACGGGAGTCTCGTCGTCGGCGAACGATACCACGGCTTCGCCCTAAAAGGACATAGCTGGTGAACGCGCGCGTCCCGGCGCACTTCGTCCCCGGTTCGCTTTCCGCCGTCCTCGCACCGCCCCCCCGCCGCCTCCTCTTCCTCCTCCTCATTCCCTCTCCCAATCTCGATGTTCTTTTTGCCTCTCTTGTGACCAAGATACCCGTGGATCACGCTGAGTAAACCCGAACAAACCCAAACGAAGAAAATTAATTTTCTTTCTAACCAGGAAATTAATGCATTTATCGTTTCACCAGCATTGGTGCGTTGCATCGTAGCGTTATGAAATAATAAATAAATTCTTGTTAATAAGTAGTTAAAAATCATTGTCGTGAGAAATAAAAATATTTCCGGAAAAATTTGGTTTTACTTGAATTAAATCAATTTTCAATAAAAATATGTGTTTAAATAAACAAAAGTTTCAAATGAACATTCAAAAAATGAAAAATTACGTATTGGTTCGTTACAGATAAGTTTCATCGACTCAAAACGGGTTTGAAGAAATATTTTGATTTTGTTTAAAATAGTTCATAATAAAGAAACGATAAAAAAATAAATAATAAATAAATTATTTAAGAAAATAGTTAATTTTCAATTTCTCCCATTCTTGTTTTTACCGAAATCGTAACGAAGATACCACGATAATTGTATCGAATTTTTATACTGACAATCTATCGTACAAATCTGACAAAAAACAAAATTTTCGAAATAATGGAAGAGAATGAAAAAAAAAAAGAAAAAAATTTGACTGGCCTGTTGCAAAGGAGCGAATTTCGAGTCCATGAAATATCGATATTAACCGTCCGCACTCCCATTCCTTCTTACCCATGATTCTAACATACAGATGAGTACAGCACGAGTATTTACTCGTTACGCGCAATCGAGATCGTCAGAGTCTCTCTCTCTCTCTCTCTCTCTTATTCGGTTCACGTACGCGCCACCGCACAACCTTCTTGAACCCAACCCGGCAAAGGCTTGAAATTAATATTAACGAGGCTGAATGAATTCTTGCCTGTTGCTTCGTCTTTTATTTTTTTTTCTTTTTTTTTCCCCTTCCCGCCACCCCCTTTCCTCTTTTTTTTTCCTCTCGCGAGAATATGCATGCATTTCATATTGTCCTCGAATTTTTTCGTCTCTTGGTAATATTGGTACGACGGTTGCGTTCTCCATTATTTTTTCCTCTCTCTCTCTCTCTCTCTCTCTCTCTCTCTCTCGTAGCGATATCACGACGAAGGTACACACGAAGTCGTAAATTCGTAAAATATCTAGCGCAAAATCATTCCTCCGATTGGCCTATCCAATCGCTGCAATTGCACTTTGATGACTTTTATTGGGCTCGCGCGATCGAGCCTCTCCGTACCATCGTGCGTGGATTTAATTTTTCTCCGAGCTTCATCGATGATCCTCGTACGTGGTTATATCTGGCAATCGTTTGTCCTGGTGACACGCGTGACGAGCTTTGCGATTGCTTCGATTGAACTCCGGAAAATAATGGATTTCTTTTTACTAGACCTGAAAATAATGAATTTCTTTTTACTAGACCGGAAAATAATGGATTTCTTTTTACTAGATCTGAAAATAATTGATTTCTTTTTACTAGATCTGAAAATAATTGATTTCTTTTAACTACATCGGAAAATAATGGATTTCTTTTTATTACTATCGAAAATCACGTACGGCAAAATTGTTTCAACCCAAACAAACCCAAACAATCAAGGGCGCCGATCCACCCTTGGAAGTTGAACGAGAAATGGAAGATTTTGACATTTAAGGGGTCTCGTAACGCGTCATTGATAATTGAAAAATAAACGAGCGTATCGGGATTTATCGCGTCTCGGTCCTTTTGCGTTATTCCGTATTTCCTGAGCCACGCGTGAAGACAGAGGCGCGCAATTGGAGAATATTTCTCAGCGGGTCTAAATAAGGAAATGCCTACGCTTCGAGGAGCCTTCGTGACTCGACTAGTCGCGCGCTCTTGCCTCCTCGTCCCGTTGCATCGTGCTAATTTCTCTGTACCTATACGTATAGGTGTGTACACGCATGGGGAGCCTGCGGCCCGCGTGTGCCCGTCGAATCAATCGTGCATGCGCGTAATTTCTAGCTGCCCACACTCGAGGGAATATTTCCCAGATTTTTCACGCTCGAAAAATCCCAGTCCTCGTGTATTGCGGGTTTCGGTTTGCGCCATTCGAGTGCAACGCGGATTCACTTTCTACTTATTGCTACTTTTTTTTTTTATTCCCGTGTGAATTTTTCGTTCTCTACTTTCTTACACTGGTAAGAAAGTAGGCCGAACCCAAACAAACCCAAACAAATAAATAAACAAGCCTAAATCGAAACAAATAAAAACAAACCTGAACCCAAACAAATAAACAAACAATCAAACCCAAATAAACAATCAAACCCAAACAAAAAATAAACAATCAAATCCAAACAAAAAAATAAACAATCAAATCCAAACAAAAAAATAAACAATCAAACCCAAACAAATACCCAAACAGTCAAACCCAAACAAATACGCAAACAATCAAACCCAAACAAACAAATAAACAAACAATCAAACCCAAACAAATACAGAAATAGTCAAACCCAAACAAATACGCAAACAATCAAACCCAAACAATAAAACCTGAACAAACCCAAACAAGCAAACAAACGCAAACAAACAAATGAACCCGTGGTAAAATACGGAAGCTATCTCGAACGAAGAAAGGATGGGGACGAAAACCTCAAAGACGAGGTGTTGCCCTTACCGTCCCTGTAGGGACACACCGAGTATATCCCTCCGTGATCGTCGTCACCGACGTCTTCGCGGGGGCCGATGACCGGACTGACCCGCTCTCTCGGCGAACAGCGCCACCATACGCTTTACCGTTCTCTCGCACGACGCACACAATACCCACACACGTGTCTCGTGTCCGTGCGCGCCCTCAAATTCAAAGGAAGGGAATTTCTTGGCGCGTTCGAACGATACCAGTCTCAATGATGATTTACATCGAAATATATGAGATCGGTTATTCTTTTGTCAGATTCAACAATTTTCTCAGTACACACATTTTCGATTTTGTAAACAAGTTTTGTCATATCTCAGTTAGATCTCGAATTTTTTAAACCCAAACAAACCCAAACATGTAATTTTTAAGCATTGGCTTCAGTAAACCCAAACAAACCCAAACGTCGAATGTTTAAACCCAAACAAGCCCAAACATCGAATCGTGAAACATTGACTTTCTAGACCCAAACAAACCCAAACAACGAGCTTTTAAAGCTTCGCCGTTTCAAGCTTCGCAGCTATTCAATAATCCGAACAGGCTCGAAGACCCGTTGGTCTTTTCTTTCAGGGCCTCGACTGTCCATTTCGTACCGCTTACTTCGGAGGGGCAGAGAGAGAGAGAGAGAGAGAGAGAAACAGAGAGCCAGTCATTGGACGCAGTCGGAGAAACTTCCGTCTTCGGATCCTCTCAAGCATAAATCTTTAACTCTTAACATCTTTGCGAATGCGATTGCGAGATAAACGCGAAGCGGCGCGAATTATACATCACCGTGACATTTCAAAGTGCAACTTGAGTCGAATCATTATTAGCTTTGGCGAATAGTTCGTAGCGTTTTTCGACGATTTTTTGCTGTTTGACAATGTGTATAAAAGCCATTCGACAAACCCAAACAAACCCAAACAAAAAATTACGCTAATCGTCTTTTTGAGTAAATTAATTTTTTTATTGCTTTTGAGGATTCGGACTCGAGACCAAAACCAAAACCGGAACCCAAACAAAAAATTACGCTGATCGTCTTTTTGAGTAATTTTATTTTTTCATTGCTTTTGAGGCTTCGAAATCGAGAGAGAGAGAGAGAGAGAGGTATGACAGCTCGAGATAAAGGAAGAGTTGGATAATCCCGGATTATCCATCGATACGATTGCCTAAGGCAAATATTAGTAGCGCCAGTGTCTACACACCTCGAGTACAAGTAGCCGATCGCGATACAGTTATCATCCGTACACAATCCTGTCACAGCCCAAACAAACTCGATTACCGATCAACACATATTGACTCACCGATATCTTCGTTACGATATCTTCGATCACAAGTGTTTCCACTCGTATCCTAAACTTTTGACCTTTCACCCGACCGAAAATCTGACGATCCAAGCGACAGGCCAAAAAAAAAGTCTTTTTTTGCGTTTTCAATATTTGGTATTGGAGTTTTCAATACAAAGTATGCTTCCTCGGTACAGAAAGACGATTAGTCGTATTGAAGAATTTTCAAAGTACCAGCATGCACCCGGTAGACCCCTCGAGCCACTACCAGCATCGTATACGATGTTTCGTCCTTCAGGAATGACCGAAGGAAAATGTTTTTGGGATTGCGTGGTAGTTTCCTCAGCTTCCCCCCCCCCCCCCCCCCCCCCCCCCCCCCCCCCCCCCCCCCCCCCCCCCCCCCCCCCCCCGCCCCCCCCCCCCCCTTCCCCTTCGCTGTGTTGGACTCCAGCACTTTTTGGATGATCGATCGAGAACCTATAGATACCCAAAGGGACTTTCGTCGTCAAGACTCGTCTGGATTTTTTTTTCCCTTTTTGAGATAACTCTGATGTAGGTATGAGGAACGAAGGGAGAGAAAGCGACCAAACAAGGGAGAGAGAGAGAGAACCCAAACAAACCCAAACAAGGGGGAGAAAGAGAACCCAAACGAACCCAAACAAATCCAAACAAGGGAGAGAGAGAGAAAGAGAGCAGAGGCTGGAAACAGAGACCCATGAAAATGGGGGTTCGAGTCACAGGTTGTTCGAAGGGCAAGCGGGGAACGAAGGTGCATCACACGAAACTCGATTTCCTCCCCTCCCGTACATTCTTGTTTTCTCTTGCCTAGGGGCCGGAGGGTTTCCGAGGTGCGCGCGTACGTGCCGTCTCCTCAGGTGCCTCGACCAACGTAACAGGTTCCATTCGTTCCCATTCTACAGGTTACCTCGAGAGAAAAGAAAATGGGGAGAAAAAGTATTCATACAAAAGGAAGAAAAAAAAACGTTCGACTCCCAACCCAAACAAACCCAAACCCAAATAATCCTATACAAAGAAACTCGAACAAATGAAAAATCGTATTTATTCTCTTCGATTCCTTAATTTTTTAATTTTTGCTTTGGCTTATGAAATTTATCAAAAATTATCAAAAAATTCTATTCCGATGAATACATTCGATTTTACTTTTCGATTTGGCAGGGGCAGGGGGGCATTAACTATGCATCCGATGACACTGGAATTTGTTTAGGTTTGTTTGGGTTTGTTTGGATTTGTTTGGGTTTCGAGGAGTACAAGCGTACCGAAGAAATGTGGAGAAACAAAAATGTGCCTAGGATTTCGCTGAAGATAACACGTCGAAAGTCGCAAAAGTATTAGGGAACCGCCGAGATTGAAAGAGAAGCAGATGAGATTTATAAATACGAGCGGGGGCTTGAGTCACAGTATGAAAATAAGCGAAGTTGCTCAAGCTCTCGTGCAGCGCGCCGCGCATGCTTTTGCTTCTTCGTGCTCTGGCTCTTGCATACGTGCCTTTCTCTCTCTCTCTCTCTCTTTTTTTTTACTCTGTTTTTTTCTCGCTTCAGAAATATATGCGTGTACGGAGAATTTCATCAATCTTATTTTGAGAATAATGCTCCAGCATGCACGATTGCGGCTCAAATAAATTTCACTATTTTTTCTCTATCACTGTCCAAAGTCACTTTTTGGTTAAAAAAAAGTCCCAAATCTTGGTCATCACATTGTCAAAAAATCCTCGATCGATTTTGTTTGGCAATATAATATTTATTTAATTCGTAATATATAATAACAATATTTAATTTATTTAAATTATAAAATACAATTTTATTAAAAACATACATTTTTATGTAGTATCAAATGGTCAAACAAAATTTGATCGACTGATTTTTGATCAACTGATTTTTGATTGATTTTTGATCGACTAATTTTTTATCAACTGATTTCGATCAAACATCAAAATGTATTTTTTTCACAAAATTGTATTTTATAATTTAACTACTAAACCGTACGTAGTTGCCCTCGTCTTAATATCTCTACAAACATACGAGTCTCGAAAATAAGAAATTCATCCGGAGCCAAAGCCGCAACTCGATCCGGGAGAAAAGCGCTTCGTCGCAACTCCGAGCCAACGAAACACGCGCTTTGAAAAACGAAACGAAAAAAAAAAAAATCGTCGCGATTGTCCCGGAAAAGACGTGGCTGCAGCGTGGGGGTTTGAAGAGGGGGCGGGTCGGGTGCAGGGAGGGAAGAAAGAATAATGATGACTCTCGAGACTCCCGCAACTTAAATATAGGAAAACTCAACTTTTCCCCTCCCCTTCCTCCCTCCCTTTGCCTTTTTCTTCGTCTTTCTCAATTCAGGCAACGATAGAAATTCTTTACGGTTTTTCTCGGTTGCAAACGGCTCTACGAGGCTGTGCCAGAACGAGACACGATTCTTGTCTTATTTACGTTTACAGATGTGACGTTTGTTTGTTTGGGTTTGTCTGGGTTTGGTCGGGTTTGTTTGGATTTCGTCGGATTTGTTTGGGTTTGTTCGGGATTGTTCGGGTTTGTTCAAGTTTTTTGGGATTGTTTGGGTTTGATCGGTTTTGTTTGGATTTGGTCGGATTTGTTTGGGTTTGTTCGGGCTTGTTTAATTTTGTTCGGGTTTGTTTGGGTTAGCTTTCCTAACCCAAACGAACAAAATAAATTCTTGACACTTGCAGAAGGAAAAATGGGAATGAAAAATGAATGTTGAAAACAATATTTGGAATATGTAGGTATATCTGGTGAGCTAAAGACGAGAAACGAGAACATTTCGCCCCGGTCGAAGCTATCCCCTGGACCGTAAACTTAAGAGATACGAAGGAGGGTCCGCGATCCAAAAAGATGCCGCGAGGTAAAACTAGCCAGCGAAACAACATTAGATCGTGATTATCTAACGGGCGACGAATCGCGAACCGAACTTTTCGAGAGAGAGAGAGAGAGAGAGTGACACCCCCGCACGAACGAACGTGTTATGCATTTGTCACCGGAACGTCCCAGAAATTTCCGCGCGCCTCGATGTTGCTCTGCTTTCGACGTCACGAGGCGAGTATGAATTCTGGACCAGTCTACTGGGACACTTCTCGACTGTGCATGTATGCGTGAATGTTGCATATATGCGGACTTAAATTTACATCGTGTCGAAATATCGAATCTGTAACTTTATATTTTACAACTAGTTTTTGGTATATTTATGGATCGAGGCGGATGTGTATATTTTCAAGCAATCTATAAGTACGGACAAACCCAAACACTTTGAGGTTGTACGTGTATGAATTTTCTTATTAGAAACAAAATTGAACCCAAACAAAATTGAAGGCAAACAAACCCAAACTTTCTCGTTCGAAATAAAATTGAACCCAAAAAAACCCAAACTTCCTCCTTCGAAATAAAATTGAACCCAAACTTCCTCGTTCGAAATAAAATTGAACCCAAGCAAATCCAAACAAGCTTCCACGTTAAAAACAAAATTGAACCAAAACAAACCCAAACTTCCTCGTTAGAAATAAAATTTAACCCAAACAAACCCAAACTTCCTCGTTCGAAATAAAATTTAACCCAACCAAACCCAAACAAGCTTCCACGTTAAAAACAAAATTGAACCAAAACAAATCCAAACTTTCTCGTTAGAAATAAAATTGAAGCCAAACAAACCCAAACAAGCTTTCACGTTAAAAACAAAATTGAACCCAAACAAACCCAAACAAGCTTCCTCATTAAAAACAAAATTGAACCCAAACAAATGCAAGAAATATTTTCATCGATCGACGCACAAATCGATTTCGTCTATGGAATCGTCGAGTTTAGTCGGTGAGATCTGAGCGAGAGAAAGAATTTTATTTTTCCGTGAGGCGCGTCTCTACTCTGAAATTCACGTACACGCATATCCAACCCAAAGAAAAAATAGTTGGGTTTTATCGTCGTGTGTGGATTGTGCTCGGACGACCAATTAACGCGATCGATGCCGCTGATATATCCGATTACAACAATTTACCAGTCCGCACGAGTGACTACACGGCCCCAGTAGCCATCCAATCGTGTACGTATGCACTCGAGCGTCCATTATGCGCTTGCGTGTAAAACGTCGCAACTGACAGCCCGTACTCCGAGACGATGAAAATAAGTTGGAAAAATATTGTCCGCGCACTCGTTCAACGAGTTCCTTACGATCTTCGGCCCTCTCACAGGTTCCTCTCGTTGGTCCGTTTCGCAACCAATGCTCTAGCGATTACGCCATCGATGCTGATCTCACACCCTAACCACCGGTGTATCATCGTTTGCTGTCCAAGCTGAATATTCGTTTTTACGAAATTTTGAAAACTTCACAGTTTTTTATCGATATTCTCAGGCATTGCTGCCTCAATTTTTAGATGGCGGCATTTTTTAAAATATGGACCCCAAACAAACCCAAACAAATTTGTGGCATCAAGTATGGATGGTCAGAATGAGTATTTTAAAAAATGTTTATTTTTTTAAATAACTCATTTTTTAGTGATTATTATTTTAATTATCGATTTTTAAATTCATCATTTCTTTAATAATTTTTTTTTTAATGATTACTTCTCCAATGATTATTTTTTTTATTAGAAATTTTTAAAATTATTATTTTCAAAAATGATTATCTCTCAGTGACGAACGTCGTGAGCGTAATTATTTTGTGTTCACTACACGGCCGAGACTACTTGGAACGCGTATTTATGTATGTTGATGATTTAAGTATTGAAAATTGCCATCGTTCGTTTTCATTCGATAATTCTCGTCGACTGCTGACCGCGACACTCCTCTTCCCCTTAATCGAATATAATCTCGCATAATGAACGACGTTCGCTAATTTAGCAAATTACGGGATTAATAACAATTATCCGGTATACCGTGCTTATACAGGATCTGTTTTTTTTCCTTTTTTTATCGTTCTGCCGCGCATGTCTGAAACATTCGCCTTTATAATCACAAGATCACGCATTGACGCATGCGTGATCGTTAAAATTGTTTAAATTAAAATTAAAATTTTCGTTGTAACATTCCAACAATGGAGACTCGTACGTCGTTTTTTTACCAGGATTTCAATGGTAATTATAGATTTACCTTGAATCCGTGATTCATGCACCATACCTCGCGACGCTCTATTTAATTCGAGTTGCCTCGAGCGATTTCGTCGTATTTTCGTACTCGCTCCTCGGTACATCCGAGTTTACACGATTCCGATTATTTTCGGCGACAAGTTTGCGAGTACTCGTTTGGACGCAAACATAAACCGAAACGAAACGAAACTCAAACAAACATAAACCCAAAGAAACCTAAACCCAAACAAGCCTAAACCGAAACAAACATGAACCCAAACAAACGAATCCAAACAAAGAAACATAAATCCAAGCAAAAACAAATCCAAACAAGCATAAATCCCAACAAACCCAAACAAACTTAAACCGAAACAAACAAACAAATCCAAGCAAACATAAATCCAAACAAACAAATCCAAGCAAACATAAACCCAAACAAACAAATCCAAGCAAACATAAACCCAAACAAACAAATCCAAGCAGACATAAACCCAAACAAGCAAATCCAAGCAAACACAAACCCAAACGAACAAATCCAAGCAAACACAAACCCAAACAAACCTAAACGAAACAAACGTACTCGCGGCAATCCGCCGTCGCCTAAGAAGTATTCCTTAAAAATAAAAAAAGGTACTAAGATTGTTACGTACGACGAGAAACTGGTGTTGACCCTGTTCTAGCGCGGATCGGTATCACCATGCGTTTCTCGTTCCTTTTAAGGCCCGAGCTGGCTCTCGGTGGATCGGCTCGTAACACTCCCATATCGAGAGCTCGAAAAGTGCCGCGCGGGGCCTCTCCTCCGAGACGTTTTCTCGCGAAAGGGCTTCTCGGTGGCGCAACGCCCAACGGACGGATCTCCACCGGCCTGGAGTCAGAGAGAGAGAGAGAGAGAGAGAGAGAAATTGAGCAGGGACAGGATTACGCGATAGCCGGAGTCGCGGAGGAGAAGCGTGCGCGCCGGTCTAGCTTCCAGTTTCTATTTTCGTATAGCCTCGGCCACGGTTCTTCGCACGCGTATACGTAACAGCAGGCACGCATGCGAGCGTTTCCAAACCGTTCCGACTCGTGTCTTTCAAAGTTCCACCCGTTCGAACCGATTAATATACGTATACGCACGCATAACCCAAACAAACCCAAACGAATTTTATCGTCTGCCAGGTGGGAACATGGATCCGCTCTTGTCTCGACAAATAAACGCCAGAAATGAAATACTGGAAAAATCACAAAGTTTGTTGAAAAGGCTAACGTACTATAAACCCAAACAAACCCGAACGAAATTTGTGAAAATGTTTAACGCACGATAAACCCAAACTAAATTTGTGAGAATGTTGGTTTGGGTTTGTTTGGGTTACTCTGCATACATAAACGAACGATAAACCCAAACAAAATTTGTGAAAAAGTTTAACGACCGATGAACCCAAACAAACCCAAACGAAATTAGTAAAAAAAATTTAAACGTACGATAATGAAGCTGCGATCGATTAATACGATAGGCCGATGAAGCTTGAGGTCCGACACTCCTCTTTGTACGAAAAGAGAATGCCGAGCGACGATAGCCCCTCTCCTGGCAAGCAGAAATCATCATTGGTCTCCGTGCGTTATCGGGGAGATAATGGCGTGTGTACTCGCCGGAACACGCGCGTTCCCCGCGCACAAGTTTACGTTACGTCGCAGTGCGCGTGCGTCGAATGAATTTATCGTGTGCTCGTGCCTAGACTATTTTCTTTCGTGCCTTTTGCGCGACCGCGACTTTCGGCCTTCGCTCTCCTTCTAAAGATCGCTAATCAAGAGAAATCTGTTTTTTTTTCTTTTTTTTTTTCATCGAATCGTCTCTTCGACTTTGTCGCCCGATTCCTTCGAAATCCATTGAAAAATTGGTCTTCGTAAAGATTTTGTTTAACATTACTCAAATACGGATTCTCTGAGAGAGTCTGTTTGGGTTTGTTTGGGTTATGCTTTGTCGAATACGAAAATTTTATCGATTAATATCCAGGATTTTTAAAATCGTAGTTTCTGCCACATCACCCAAACAAACCCAAACAAACCCAAACAAAAATCCAAACAAACCCAATAAACCGAGAAAAACAAACAAAAAAAACAAACCCAAACAAACCGAAACAAAGGAACACAAATAATCCCAAACAAACATTTTATCGATTAACAGCCAGGATTAAAAAAAAAAGTCGTGGCTTCGGTCGAATCGCCCGATCATTTCGCAACGGATCGCTCTTAAAGCCGTGACAAGAGGTTTTTCGTGAGCTCGTTTTTTGGGTCGACGATACGGCAATGAGCGGCGAGAACTTGAGTCAGCTGATGTCATACAGGCGGTCTCTTAACTACGCCAGTTTCTCTTGTTTCTTTATCTCTCTCTCTCTCTCTCTCTCTCTCCCGCTGACGTACGCGTCGAAAGAGACAGCGCCCTCTTCGGGAACTGTGCGCGATTGTTAGCTGGCGTATGTGAAGTGCTATTAATGTGGATGGACCTCGATCTCTTCGCTTTTTCATGTCTCCCCACTGCAGCCCCCCCCCCCCCCTCCCTCTTGCCGGGCCACCCAACTCTCTTTTTTTCTCTCTTTCTCTCTTTCTGGCTCTCATTTGCAGATGGAACCGAGTCGGCCATTGACGCCGACGCCAACGCGGGATTAGCACCGCGAGGACAGAGTCGCTGCATCCTTGATAGGGATACATGTGTGCGTCTGTTTGAGCAATAAAGTTGCTGATTCATCAATTAGCTGTTGGCTACCTGACGCTTAAGCTGGAAATACTGATGAGAACTGTTTTTTTTTATACCTTAAAAAGAAAACTAAAAAATGTTGGGTTTGTTTGGAGATTCAGGTTTTACCAGATGTGGAAATTTACTAGGCTGAAAATTCTACGAAATTTCTAGCCGAAATTAGTACTCGAAGCGTTTGGGTTAATCCATTTATTTTTTAATCCGAACAAACCCAAACCAGTGCTTAAAGTGTTGGCTCGGGTTTATTAATTTATCTTCAGTCCATTTCGATGATACAGGTTTCAATATTTTTCAATTTTCGATGTTGGAGTTTTTTTTTTTTAACGAACGAACCCAAACAAACCAGTTTCGACAACCTGGTTTTTTTTGGGTTTGTTGTTGAAACAAGCTGATTTCACAAGCAGCAAGTTTCAATATTTTTCAATTTTCGATGATGGACTTAATTTTGTTTGGGTTTTGTCGGTGATGCGATAGATTGCTGGGACGAGTGGGTGTGTTGCAGAGACGCATTTGAATGTTAAGATTCGCGCTGGCTATCCCGGCTCTCTATTGTGTCCACATCGTCGAGCGATGATGGCACGTGCCTGTCTAATGTCCCCACCATTAGAATCATTGAGGAAAGATTCTATTATTTGCCACGACCCAGTTGCCTCCTTCGAATTTATCTACTGTGGCTTTTAAGTGTCATATGTATATGGTTGCATCTATCCATCTATCCATCCATCTATTCATGCTGTATTTCTATCTGGTATAGCGCTCGTACATACGTATCCTTACATATACCTGCATTTCAAGCTGGACCGAGCAGCCTGATACACTCGTTTGTATCGCTCGCTGTAAAGACACGCGTCAGCCAATGTACGCGCGCTCCTTCCCGCCGGTTACCATTATAATAATGGTCAACGCGAAAGAGAAAGGCTTTGCTTCGAAAGACCTACATATCCTGGGAATACAGTATGGATTTTCCAACACGGACGAAAACGTTCGCCAATCCACTATTTTACACGTTCCATTAAAGGATTTTGTTTGGGTTACTTTTTGATTTTTTTTTACACGCGCTTTTCGGTTTTTTTGGGTTTGGGATTTCCCACCACGGGAAATCCATAATATTAACCCGATGTGCGACTTTGTCTTAAAGGCAGTTCATATCTTTTATGAAAAATAAAAATTAACAAACCCAAACAAACCCAAACGAGTAGTTACGAGGTACTCGATTGCGCTATGCGCTCGGGCTTGGAGACAAGATCGCATCTTTTTTGAAAATTAAACCCAAACAAACCCAAACGAGCGGGTAGGAGGAAGCCTGCGAAAAAAAAGTGCGCTACGCCAGCATGAGAACCTTCATATCGATGTGAAAACGCTGCAGTTATGAATTTTCGAATTGGCAGCTAGTCGTACATTCCTGAAGTGTATCAGTGCCGAGATGTCACCGAGTTGTACGTTTCTATATATATATATATATACACATGTGTGCGAAACGGGACGACGAAGAGGTTACAGAGACGCGAGAAAGCGGGCCACGCCACGGGAACGTTAACCTTTACCGCTGTCGTGTTTCCGTAATGCTCTTCTACCGTTGCATACCCACCAGCTGCAGGAGACTCCGAGACCGAAACCGCGAACGCCCCGCTCAACTGAGAGACAACGATGAAGAAGCATCACCCCCGGCATGCTTTCGACAGTCATTGGGATGTGATAGGCAAAAATCCAATCTCTCGGTCTACAGCACCAACAATCGGGCTTTCCACGTCTCGCATAGAGTAGTCTCGCATTAGTTCGGTCATTCACCTCGACCGAAAATTCAGTCTCATCGAAATTTGAGTCATTTGTCTATTTACAAGTTTCCAGTTATTTACGGAACCCGAGATTTTTTAACCCAAACAAACCTGAACACAAATTAGGGGAACAATGAAATCGACGCCTTTACGCTTTTGATGGAGGTTGGGTTTAGAAATGGGTCTTTTTTAACGATTTTTTGATAATTCACGTTTTTTTTTATAATTGGATCTTTGTTTGGGTTTGTTTGGGTTCTCAAGATGGAGACGAGGGACCGAAAATTCAGTGTCATCGAAATTCAAGTAATTTATTTATTTACACGTTTCCAAACGAACCCAAACAAAATTCTCGTTTGTACAGTTGGACGTTTGGCTTTGTTTGGGTTTCCAAAACGAAGACTGGAGACTCAAATAAATGAAGAAATTTCGAATTGAAAAGAAACAATTATTACACCTAACCCAAAAAAACCCAAACGAACCCAAACAAAATGGGGACTCGAGACTCAAACCAAAGAAGAGACTTGGAATATTAAAAAAAAAACGTGACGTAACGAATAGTCTCGTTCCGGCTAGTGGACATATTTATTTTCATCTAATAAATCATTCAGCGCTCCAAAACGAATACTCAATTAGCTTATTTATTATTTGATTCGAACACATAATTTCTTCGTGTTAACCACCAATAAAGAAATCATTCTCATTCGGAATAACGGATACGCTTGGAGTCCGATGAATATTTTGTTGGGAGCGACTGGAAATATAGTTTGCGCCTTCGGCGAATCGAGTTTTCTCGGAGCGCGCCTTTTTCTCGTAGCTCCGATCGTTCGTCGAGGCAATAAGGTGCGCCGCGTGCGCGACATATCTCACTGACGTCAGATACCCGATAGAAGTTTGCGATCCCTCGAGAAAGAGGAGAGACCGAGAACGGACGGAAAAAAAAAAAAAAAAAAAAAAAACGTAACGAGTGAACGCGGTGCGTGAATATTCCTACAGTATTCTCTGGCAGAGTTTGCGTTTCCTGGTGGAAACCCAAACAAACCCAAACAAACCGAAACAAGAAATCCAAGAAACCCAATGAAACCGAAAGTACCCCAAAGAAACCCAAACAGACCCAACGTCGTAGCAATTATCCGCTAACCCAAACAATCGCGTGTAACGACCCAATCGAAAGACGCGTCGTAATCTGCCCGATGCGTTTATCGGAAAGCTCCTTTCGCAGGCAAACCCGTGACTTTCGCGAACGCTCATAGACGGAAGTCCGTCCTCGTCGAATCGACGAAGCGAGACGGAACGCGCGCAGGAAAGTTCTCCGAGGTACCGAACCTTCGGCTTGACTCCAGTATCCCATTAACGATAAGTGCACGATAAGTCTCTTCGGAAGAGTCGAGAAATCTCAACGCTCGTCCCGACTCGGTGAACACATACACGGGAGGGACCTTAAGTACTTGGGTTGGGCTCTCCCTCCTGGTCTCACCGTACCTATTTCTACTTAATCCCGACCCCTCCGCACACATCCTTTTCCTGTTGGCTCCTTCCTGCGGCGCTTCAGACCTCTCGCGACTCCGATCGATCATTCGTCGTGTCTCTCGTTCAATTCTTAAAACGTACGTTTTTTTTTTTAACGGGTTATCATAAAGGAGAACGAAATGATATTTGGTTTGGGTTTGTTTGGGTTAGCCTTGAAAAAAATATGCCATATACGATTTTGGATAATAATGAAAAAGAATAAAATAATATTTTGTTTGAATTAGCCTTCTCAACCCTAACCCAAGCAAACCCAAACAAACTTGCCATATGCGATTTTGGATAATAATAAAAGCTCAAAGCTCAGCCGGGCACGCAAGTTGCAACACTATCGTTGCAATGTCACCATTCGAAACATTCAGTTCCTTGGTTTTGCGCTCGTCTCAGTCCAAGCGGTGGGGGTAACGACGAGACACATATGGATCGACTTTTGATCGTTGGGGCAGCTCGCATAACTTGGCTTTATCTGACCGTAAAGTTGCAGTTTCGTGTCAAGGACGAATTAGTCACTCGGATGCTTTCAGCGGATACGTGATTTCATTCTCACGAGATCTTCGTCTCGACGTAATGGAATAATGCACTCGTTGTGTATTCACTTTTTATAACTTTTTATATACAGGGTGTCTCGGGACGGAACGTCATCCGTGAAATGAGGGGTTGGGGTGAAGTTCCGAATCGATTTATATAAGCGTGTATAGTTCCCGGATCAACCCCTGAATTATTATTCATTTTTTCAGCATTTAATCCGTTTTGAACTCTACATTTCTAGGAAGAAATGTCAACAAAATATTCTAAAAACGTTTTTTTGCATTTTCCCAGTCTAATTTTGTCCTTTCGGCAAAAACTCGGGGATATTCGTAATCAGCGGAAAATTTCCGATTAAATTGACCCTTTAAAGAGTTTAAAATCGGAAAAAAATATTTTTCGACTTTCCCGGCCACTTTTCCAGAATCGCAGAAATCACGATATTTCAAAAGGTCGTAGAGTAGGCTTCT
>JAPYZJ010005351.1:0-44143 GCA_030522765.1 Ophioninae sp. B BG-2022a
CACTTCAATCGATAATATCTCCTTGAAATGTCCATTAGCCTATATTTTTTATGAAACAAATGTAATCGAGAGAGTTTTGTTGACCATTTCCGATTTTTGCATAGTTCGTATCTAATCGCAAAATATTAATATTTCCGTATCAAAGATCGATCTGCTAGTATTTCCCAAACGTTGTGTGTTTGTTTGGGTTTGTTTAGGTTCATCTGAGTTGATTTATTGATTTCATGAATTTATTGATTGATTGATTACATGCATTGATTTCATGAATTAATTACTGTCGTATTTCCTCGGTAATGTATGCTGAATTTTCGCGAACGTAATTCTGAATTGCTGTATTCCAGTGTACAAAAAAATCAAATTTCTTTCTAATGAGGAAGTTCGTGGATGTACTAACTTAATAGTAAAATCAAAAATTGGACACCAGCCTATAAAGGGCAAACGATAAATTCGGATTTTCTCGGTTTGTCTGGATTCCCATTTGGGTTTGTTTGGGTTGGTTTGTTGGGTAAACCCAAACAAACCGACTCAAACAAACGATAAATTCGAGATTTCTTGGTTTTTCTGGATTGTCATTTGATCCCAGTGATCGTTTCTTCTCGATCAAAAGTATTCAGTCCATTCGCGAAACGTCCCGAGCATACGTTGGGTATCGCATACATCATGTACTCGTCGAGGGGAAGTTTTTTTTTTTAAGGGAAACGGAAGACCCGAATAATAGAGGCAGAGGGAGGAGGAGGAGGAGAAGGAGGGAACGAAAGAGAAGAAGTAAGAGGAAGAGGCGAAACCACATGATTCGAGAGAGCCGGAACCGGCCAGCCAGTCGAGAGACATCTCGACGAGGATTTCCGGTCACACAGAAGAGAACAGCGTTAGGAAATGTTCGCCGTTTCTTTTTTTTTCTCTTTTTTTTTTGTTTTCATTCTTCTTTCATTTTTGGCTGAGCTCTTGAGACGGGAGTCGGTATATCGGGTCCTTCCGTTTGAAGGTGCAACAAAGAGCACGCTACTTCCAATACAGAACAATCGACCGTTTATATTTATGCGTGGATTTTGAATACGATAAAAACAATGAAAAAAAAAAACCCGATTTCTCATATTTCACGAAAAAAAAAATATTTGGAAAAAATTTCGCGAAAACCCGAGTTGGACTCGCACACCGAGGGTTTCGTACAAATTTGCAGCTACATATTATAAATTGTTCAAGAATCTAGTCTCGCAGTTTTTTTTCCGGGTTTTTTTAAAGATTTAATTACAAATGTATAGTTTTGAAATTTTTCAATGTTTTTAAAAAATTGATATTCCGACAATTTTTGATACAGGAAACGACGACGATAGAGGGAGATTTATATTTTGAAATTTATTTGCAACGTATTGGCCAGTTCAATCCGTTCGGAAATTCAATTAACTCTTCATAGATAACCTACGTCGAAACGAAGTAATCGATTTTTAAAAATTGTAAAGTTTTGCAAAGTAAGAAGTACCTTTTTTTGTCCATTAATTTTTTTTCTAATAAAAATATGAAATTTAACTATATATTTTAAATTAAAAATATGAATTTTAACCCTATCTAGGGTTAAAATATAACTGGATGGAGACAAGAAAATCGCTAATGTTTTCGAAAAATTTGAAAGATAAGACGACGCATCGCTGAAGAAGACAAATTGTGAACGAGACTCCGAGTTAGCTTTCGGATGAGTAAGACGAGTCTGCGCAAAGTGGTTTTGGGTTCACCATAAGTGAGTTTATTTTAGAGACTGAACGGAGTACGGAAAGTGAAACCTGTAACGTGGTCGTAAACCACGTGTTTTCGACTGCCTCGAAACATCGGATATGCCCCTTTCCTTCATGAGGAACACGACTTTTCACTCGACAGTCTTCTTCATCGGGGATCATCGTCACGTGCTCGATGGGCTCGAGCCACGCGATCTTGATCACGTGGTGTTTAACCAGGACAAGAAACAAAAAGAGGACCCGTATATTCGATTTTCAATTTTCTTTTGTTACGATGGTACACATGTCCCCAACGTACGTTGACATTATTAGCCATTTTCCATATTTAAGTTGTTTTTTTTGTAGATATTAAGGCTTGACGTGTTTTGGCCTGCTTGGCGATTTTTTTGGGGTCGAAAACGATAGGACACTTGGTCATGCATGAAAGAACGGATATTTGTTATAATTAAGGAGGTAAAGATCGTATAGCTGAGAGAGCTCGAGGACATAAAAAAAGTTCATATCAAAAGTGCTTCGATGATTGGAAAAAGCTCTGGTACTAGTGTATCATATCTAGGGGTGATTACTTTGAAGAGGACGAAATAGATATTAATAAATATAAGCAAATATTATGTTCATTTTCTTCATGTTTGTTAATTTTTAATTTTCATTTGATTCATTGAATGAATTAATCAATTCGATGAATGAATGAATATTGTTTCATGAAAATAAACAAATATTTATCGAGAATATATATCTGAGGGTGATTACTTTAAAGAGGACAAAATAGATATTAATAAATATAAACAAATATTGTTTTTTTTCTTTATTTTTATTCATTTTTCATTTTCATTTGATTCATTGGATGAATGAAGCAATTTGATGAATGAATGAATATTGTTTCATGAAAATAAACAAATATTTGTCAAGAAAAACAAAAAGTCACCTTAGTTTTTGAACAAACTTCTCGAAAAGAAACCACGTGTCATTGAACACGATTGGCCTACAATCATTATTGCTTCATTAACTTTACAGTTGAGCTTTTCGTCTAAACGAAAACAGTTTTGATTTCAACTCGATATTGGGCCTCGATTGAACCTACGAGTGAAGATTCCGTTTCAAAATTGCATTGTGAAAATTCCAATTCGTCAAGGGTCATGGGAACATTACCAGAAGATAGCAGCGATGCGACCTGTCTTACGTAATTTACGTCAAGAAGAAGCTCGACCTTCGTACTCGTCTGAAATAGCTGGAGCGTAGATAGAGCGAGATAAAAGAAAGGGGTGTTCAACGAGTCTCAAGTTCAACGTTCATTCGTCTCAACTATTTTTACAAGCGAGCGATACAAACGCGCGGCAAATACGCGAAAGTTGACGACAATGAAAAAAGCCCCGAGAGACGAAGGTACACGAGGGAACAAAAATGTTGTATAAAAGAGATGAGCAAGTTTTGCGTCGACGAGATTATATTTTTGTGCTTCGTTCCTTTTTAAAGCCAGTCTTTCTCTCCTTCTGACTGTCTCTCCTTATTTATACGCATGTGCATACCGAATTTGCGAGACAAGATTTTTTTTTTCGTCGAGAAGAATTCAAGCATGAAATATATATATATTTTTTTCACCCCAGTAACGTCATCCACGAAGAGGAACAAAAGGAGGGTTGGTAGACACAGTGAATGAAAGCGAAAAAAAAAAGTATGAAAGTCGCCGAGTAAGAAAGAGGACGGAGTGTTCTCCGGTCACCTCTCCCATTCTACTTTCCGGCGGTACTCGGGTTAGGGAACAAATGCAGGTCCTAAAAGCAACCCCCGAGTACACGAGGGAGTTTAACTCGGTCCGATTGTGTCTTACCGGTTTGTCGTTTTGGCGAACGTCGCGAATGATCCGAAGGAGGATCGTGGAGGCTTCCAGAGAGGTCCAAAGACGTCCAGTGAGTTGATTGTTGTTGACGAGTGAGGAAGAGAACGAGATCGTAAAAACGAGATCAGGCATGGGCCAACCGTTGGGTATGCTGTTGGGTATGATGCACGAGTCTCCCCTGCTCTTGTTCCCACCAATTCACGACATCCATGAATTCTCCGGTTTCGGTGATCTCCTGTTTGCAGTAGAGTGCACCAGCGAAAGCAGCGTCCGGACTAGCGGCGTAAATAGTTCCACCTTCTTCGCTGTCACCAGCTCCACTGTACGGTGAAGTTATTCGAGGCTCAAGATTTTCCTCGTTGTTGTGCTGATAATACTCGGAGGTCGGCGAAGTCAAGGAACTCGGCGACAAACGTGAAAATCCTTGAACGTTGTGATTCGTCCGTGAATTAATAGCGGTGGACGGCTCAAGATTCTCCTCGTCACCGATCGATCTAGCGTAATAATCTCGACCCGGGGATGTCGAGATTGGATTCGGTGACGACAGTCTGCGATTACGACAAAATTGATTTTTAGCACTTGATCTTTATTCAATAGCCGAGCTAATATTGGGTGATAAAGGAACAAATGGACTACAAGTTATGTTCAACAAGTTGGATAAACGTGCAAGCCAAGATAGCAGGGAAGTTCGATGTGTACCTACGTAGCCTAGGTGCATAAATCACCTGGGCCATAAAGCTGGGAGGGTGAACGAGAAAGATGGAAAGGCACTAGAGATAGGGGAAGAATTAATGGACGAAATATATGGGAAGGATCGTTAGGGCACCAACGATCCTCAAGCCCAGGGGCTTCGTGTCTCTTCCATTCTCTACAACTCCTCTTTCACCCTATTTACGTATATCGCGAATACTGGTCCAACGAACCGCGATTCCCAATTGAATAAACATCTCGACTCGAAAGCAGTATATCCTTTTTCGTTTTGTTACCTGATAAAGGGAACTTTGAAGTAGTGCTCTCTGGAGAGAAAATAGGACACTGTGGGGTAGGGTAGGAAACCCGAACTTCGGATGACCAGAAACCTCAAAATCCCGAATTTGAATATTTCGAAACTACATATTTCGTTAATTTTTAGGTTTCGTTTAAAATCAAGGGTTTTGAATTAAACTAACCCAAAGAAATCCAAACAAATTTCGTGAACCTTTTGCTGGCATGAACTTTAGGAAACTCGTAGTTTTGAAATTTAAAAAATTCGGAATTTTGAGTTTTCTGGTCGATCGAAGTTCGTGTTTCCTAGCCAACCCCGGCATTGTGCTATTTTGAAGGACATTCGAGGTTGGCCTTGAGAATTCGTAATCAGAACGACGTCTCACCTTGTACCGAGTAAGATTCTCGATTTTCCCATCCTCTCGTCTTCCTCCTCGTCGTTAAGGGCCTCTTGGTCTTCCTCGTCGTTTCCATCATCCTCCAGCGTCAGTCTTTCACCGGAACCGTTGTGGCTTGAGGAAACGATGCTGCTGGTTGGCGAAGGTACACTGTGGCCCATACCAGCGTTAGGATCGTATTCCAAGCCATCAGCTTCCGCTAGTAATCTCTGGAGTCCTCTGATGTATTCCACAGCCATTCGGAGGGTTTCAACCTTCGACAATTTTTTTCCCCTGTCTCCGTAACCCGCGGCTATGTGGCTAGGTATGTGTTGACGAAGCGTGGCAAAACCGTTGTTCACTTGCTTGACCCGGTTTCTTTCACGAGCGTTTCTCCTGGCGACTGCAACCGGCGGTGGTTGACCGTTTTTTCCGTGTTTCTTGAGTCGCGATGGGTCGTAGGGTGGAAGAACGCTACCGGGGTTGGTCACGTGACCGGTACCATTACCAGCGTTACCATTTTTCGGGGCGATAACGTGGGGCTGATTGCTCATTATGTTGCTCTCGATGTCCTGAAGGGTTCGTAGCAGCATTAGCTCTTGATCGTTACCGTTTATCTGCACTCTATTGCAGAACACTGTTACACCCATCGTCGTCATTTTTTCACACTTTCGCGATTTATCGATTTCTTTCTGGTCGAGAAGAGATGGGAAGTAAATTCTCCACGAACGAAAAAGAGATACGTTATAGGTTAGAATAGATTTTGAACGACGATCGACTATCGAAGAGGAAAAACGTTACGAAGCTGGAATGCTTTCCTGAGTTTATCACGAGGCGCTGAGTCGAGTCGAATGGCTCATCGGCTCTAATGTCTCTCGAGGACGAACCTAATTGATGCTCCCGCACCGCTAACTCCGTCCTCTTATAAATAAAACACTCCGCACACGGACCAATGCCTGTCATATGTAAATGCCAATTGCATTTTTATATACGTATATTTGAGTCGACGAAAAGTTGACTGGCCATCATAGCTCGACCGATCTATGGAAAAATCATTTCGTCGAGGTTTATTATTATCGAGCGATTAATCTTTGTACGTGGGGATCGACGGTCACCGAGCATTAATTTTCTTCCATCAACTTCAATCTCTCTCTCTCTCTCTCTTATTTTCCGATCTTTTCTAGTTTCGCTAATGTTGACGCGGTGCGTCGTTGCGCCGATAACGTTTTCTCGTTGTTCTTTCGCAGAGGGTAAAGAGGCAGAGAAAAAGAAACGAGAGACTTCTTCTTCGCTGGAAGTTCTTTCTCCTCTGGTGAAATCGAGAGCTCCGAACGATGGACACCAATTGTCTCCGTTCGTGTCCCGTCCTCGTCGTGTCCCCGTTGGCGCCGTTAACGTTTTCAACCAGCAAGACCGCGGTTAAGTAAAGCATGAGGTCACCGTCTATTCCCAACGGTCGTCGACTCTTCACCCGCAGGGTACCGCTCCAAGGCTGTTTTTCTGACGGTACGTGTCATTGAGATTTTCGGTTTTCTCCCTTTTTCGAGTCTATCAGCCCCGATCAGACGATTCGTGACGGCACTCGCGAAACAGACCGTTCAATGTAATGCTGGATGAGAAATTTGCAAGTGCCAACCAAAAACAAAACGAAAAACAGAAACAGTCTACTCGAACTCGCGATCAATTGGCTTCTTATGAACCGGACTGTGCGCCGATCAGCGCTAACAAACGTAAACACACGGATTACACGTTCACACAAATCCAATTTGGTATGTACGAAATAAGTCCGCACAGGTTGTCTTCCAACGATGATTACGGAAAACGAAACAATTGTTTCTATCCACGTGGAGCCTGGTCGAGATTCGCGATTTAGGTTGCCGATCAAGTGTTCGAGTTAGAAATGGTGAACGCCGCGTGCAACGCGCCGCATGGCGTCCGCATTCGGAATGAGTCGTGTAAGGAACGGACGTTCGATAGGATACGCACATACGGCCTGCTGTTTTTCCTTCTCTCTCTCTCTCTCTCTTCTTTTCTTTCTTTTTTCCCCCTCGTATGGGGACTTTGGGGGTTCACGGGATGGCGCTGCGGGTTTTGCCATTGAGCACACATTGGCAGAGCGTACATGCCAGTGGCGGCAAGCCGGCACAGCATTTAGGGGAGGAAGTTCCCCGTCCTCACTCGGATGAAAGAGAGAGAAAGAGAGCGAGATCCCAGCGCGTATAACAGCCGAGAAACGAAGAGGGAAATTGCTTCGAACCCGCTGGCTACCAGCGAGCTAACTGGTGGGGGATTTCTAGCACGCGCCGCGCGCGTTCGCTCTTCCCCTGTGCGCGCCCTACGGAACCGCTATAGAGCCCTTCCACGGGCACGCATCACCAGCCCCGGAACTACCGGCGGCTGGCAAGGTGATGGTGTGTCCCGTCGGTGAAAGCCCCGTGCGCGCGAACCATATGGCTATAGGGGAAACGATCACACGCTCCTTACACTTGGTCACGAAAAATCCAATTTCCTTCACCGTGGCCATTATCGGTTCCATTTAGTTGACGCAGGTCTCCGAGCTTTTCGTTATTCATCAACTTTTCTGCAGTCGAATACGAACGATTTTCGTTTTTCGAGGTATCGGGATATTAGCGCTTTTCAAAATTTTTTGCACTTTGATCGGTTCAGGTTTTTTGGGTTTGTTTGGGATACGTGATAGTCGGTTGGTTCGATCATGCATCGAAAATCGCGGCTATTTGGAAAAAAACTTGAGTTTTATTATTTTGGGAAAAATGAGTTTTATTGTTTTGGGAAAAATTTGAGTTTTATCGTTTCATTCTTTTGGGCAAAACTTGAGTTTTATTGTTTTATTATTTTGGGGAAAACTTGAGTTTTATTGTTTGGGTTTGTTTCGGAATAATACTTAATTTTTATTGTTTTATTATTTTGGGAAAAACTTACGTTTCATTGTTTTATTATTTTGGAAAAAAACTTCAATTTTATTGTTTCATTATTTTGCAAAAACTTGAGGTTTATTGTTCTATAATTTTGCAAAAATACTTGATTTTTATTTTTTGATTAAGCCGGAAATCGATCAATTATGAATTTGCTAGTGCATAGTATTATAAATAAAAACCTCAATTTAATTATAGAATACCGATTACGTAAAAGTTACAAAAAATTCGATTGACACTTCGAGCAACTGTGATTAACGATATTTTTCGAACGTCGAACCTGAAGATTTTTCGATGTCCTCATTTATTCGTTAACAACAAACGACTAAATATTTCTCGATGCCAATTTCGTTATTGTGATGTTGCTGTGTTCTGTAATGAAAATGGGCCACCCTGTATATACAGATATTCGAGCTGTGCGAAGCTCTGCTCGGAGCATCGTATTATAATCATCTGCCTCGAAAAAAAAGCGTTGATCCAACAGATTAAACTGGGAGATTCACCGGCGGATAGCAGCGAATAAATGCGTTTCGTGATTTGCATTTTTCGGTACACGAGATATTTTCTCGAATACCAGGCATTGTACGTGGCTCCCTCTCGATATTTCTTTTTCCTGCGCCGGGTGGCCCATTCGCTATGCTCTACTTGGAGTTACCACTTCCAAAATCCAAATTTCATTCTCGTACGAGATTTTTTTTGTGATCTCGTAGATACGAGATGGTAATTATGTGGTGCAATAACGTGAAATTCCCATTGCAGAAAAACGACTTTTCTCGTGTTTATTATTATTATTATTGTATTTTTAATAATGTATCATAATAATTAAGAATTTTTTAAACAATTATACCGGGTGTCCCACGGCGGAATGTCATCCGTAAAATGGGGGTTAGGGGTGAAATTCTGAGTCGATTGATATAATTTATTCCTTTTTTCCGGAATCTCAAAAATCACGAGATTTCAAAAGGTTGTATAGTGAACTTCTTTTATGCTATGAAGATTCAATTGGTGTGTTTGAAAAAGATTTTTGCCGGAAAGTCCACTTGAAAAATCGCAAAAAAAGAAGCAAAAGGGTATGTATGAAAAAATTAGCAAAAATCGATTATCCAAATTTGAAATTCTGCCAAAAATCGAAAAATCATCGAAACTTGATAATTTAACAGGCATTTTGAATAGAAAATCATAACGAAGCGATTGAGCACATACTGGAGTGCAAAATCCTGAAGGAAAATACGTTATCGATGATTTCGTAAAACAACTTTTTTCACCCAAAAATCGAAAATAGAAATTGGATCTTTAATATTTTTTTAATTCATCCATTTGGAGGTAATTTTATCCCCTGAGTACGAATCTACTATCCATTTTTCCAAAACCCAAAATTTCAATTAAAAAATCGTAAAAAACTTGCAAAAACACTATTTGTTTGCTGTGTGCAGTGCTTTCGACGAAAATTCGATGATATTCCTAATCAGCTGAAAATGTTCGATCCGACATACCTTCAAAATTATTTCAAAATAAAAAAAACACGTTCGACTTTCTTAGGGGATAGGGATTCGAAACGAGTGAAATTTCCACTTTGAAAACTGGTTTACGGAAATGATGATATTTTTAATATGAGATTGCGTCGGGAACTTTTTTTCGAAGACTTTCTTGTGTCTGACGGCATCAATGGGTTTATTGAATATCAGACAGTACCAACTCCTTTTACGCTCATTGTCCATTTTTTTACGTTCTTTATGGAGTTCGTATCCAAGAAAGAAAAAAGAAATTCTCCGATCGATCAAAATCGCGGAGATTTATTGCTCTCGTCATAAAAATCATCGTACTTCCGGAAGAAACGAACATCTCCTGTTTCCAGTCCCGATAGATTGTTGATCGAAGGAAGGACTCCAATTGCAGTCGTGCCGAACGCCTGGGCGCAACATCCGAAGAAAGCACCACGTTGGGAAAGTCGTTATTACACATTTGGTTGCAGACCACGCGGAAGTTTCGTGTTTCGGGGCGGGAGGCCACGCGAAGGAACGTCCTCGACGAGAGAGTTCCGGGATCACGGACCGGACCCATTTTTCTCTCGTCGAAGGGCCCGCGTTTCCGCGGCTTCGACTTTTTTCAGGAGGATCGTTCTTCATGATTGCGAAAGACTTGGATCTCTCTTTCTCTCATATTTTAAGTTATCGCTTAACTCACATTTTAAGCTATTTCTTAACTCATATTTTAGTCATATTTTAACTCATATAAAAATATGACGATTTGTGATATTTTTACTCATATAAAAATATGAGTATTTGTAATATTTTAACTCATACTTAAGTCGTGTTTAACTCATATTTTAACTCATATTTACGTCATGTTTTAACTCATATTTTAAAGCATAATTTAAGTCACCTCTTAAGATGACTTAAAGTCTAAGTAATATTTTTAAAATATTTTAACTCGTAGTTTCAGTCATACACGTTATGATTCATTTTTAGGTATTAACTATTAATTAATTAACTATTTTAACTCATATTTTAAGTATTCTTAAGATACGACTTGAATTATGAGTTAAAATATGACTTATAAGGTGAATTACGAGATAACTCAACATTTTGAGTCAACTCATGAGTTGTTAACTATAAGAGTTAAATTAAGTTAAATATGAGATAACTCATATCTTAAGTTATCTCAAGAAAGGAAAAAGAAAAAGATTTTTACGCAACTGGTCGATGAAAAGATGCCAAACTTATGCTCCCATTCTCATTTGGCTAGATAAACGATACGACGGGCTCGTTGATTCGTTCCTTTTTCCTTTTTAAATTTTTTTCTTTTTTAATTAGATCACGAGAGCACCGAGATTTTCGCGGGTTGCACAATGGGGTGAATCCAAGTACAGGGTGCATAAATCAGAGCCTCGCCCTTACGAGTTTGCGATTAACATTTGGGAAACCAGATACAGGTATACGCACAGAATCCAAAGCATGCATTTATTATTTCGTATTATGCCGCAACGATCTATATGCATACGTAATCATAGAGGACCTTCCATGCTAACCAAGCTTGATTATTTCTTATCCTCTTTTTCTTTTTTAAAAATTAATTATTATCGATTTATTATTGATTATTTATTATTTTATTTGTTGATTCTTTATTGGATTTCTTCCATTTGTGATTATTTATTTGATTTCTTCGTTTCTTGAACTGTAATTTTTTCTTTTCCTCTTTTCCATTCTCAAATTTATTATATCAGTTTATCATTCCTAATTTACCATTTTATTTATCACATTATTATTTTTTTCATTTTCCCTTTCATTAATTCATGCCTTTTCAAAAATTAATTACAAATTCACTTTATCATTTTATTGAAAACCCTATTATTTTTTTCCCTTTTCCCTTTTATGAATTTATTAAAAACCAAAGAAATTTAAGTTTCACGTCGTATTCATGAACTTTTGTTTTTCGATCAAGACCGAACACCCCATAATTCTTCGTTTTCGACGAAAGCCCACTTTGGGGCTTTCGTCCCAAGATTTATTGTCCAAGGCTCGAAACTTTGTTGAAGAATCGTTCATGCAATACTGAATTAGTCGAAAGCACGTAAATACAAAGCCAAATTGACGACTCGATATTTCGAGGCCCATTGGTCTGGAACGCCCCGTATTAAAATAATCGTGGCTCGAAAACCAGTATCGCGAGGGGTGTCTTCGCGTGTATCCACCGCATTACTCGTTTTGTTATAATAGAGCGAAAAAAATACGAGGGAAAGAGGGAGCCTCGAGGGGCGGGGGGGGGGGGGGGGGGGGGGGATATTTCAGAAGGGGTTTTGCGACCATAGGAGGGACCCAGTTTTTCCCCTTAAGCCGAATTCGGTACGGAGTAAGCTGGCCAATTCGGTACGGAGTAAGCTGGCCCACGTATTGGGGCCCGACCGAATTTATAATACAAAATATATGGAGTGAGCTCTCGGGGGTTGCTTTATAAACGTATATAGATATAAACGTGGATAGGAAAAAATCTCACTAGACTCGCGCGAAAGAAAACGAACCCTCGACCATGGAGGCTTAATCTCTCGACGGTCCCAACCGGACCCCGGATGCACTGTTTCGCGTTACCCGCGTTCGTGACATTTCCCCCACTCTCCTTCTCACCCATCTCTCGAGGGAACGACGAAAAACACGAACGGCGCGTTTTTTCGGGGATTATGTATCTCCTCGCTGCGTCACGAACCGGCAATCATCAAATTTCGATTCTTCACCCTAGTTCCCTTGCACGAACTTCGTTTCGAGATTTTCAATGAACGCGATCCTGACGACGGGAAATTTCGCTTTTGTTACGAAAATCGCAAACTGACGTTGTTCATTGGTTGAAGAATTTTTTGAAACGTTAGGATTCCGCGATGTCGCGAAAATACATTTTTTAAAAGAGGATTGATTTTGGAAAATTTTTTTTTGTCAAGCTGCGAAACGTTTGAATAAGATTTTTTTTTTATTTTGAGAGAAATGAATTGTTATTATTTATTTATTTCATTTCGTTTTCTTTTTTTAAATTTCTTTATTTGTTTCATTATTTATTTCATTTTCAGAAAATGTGTAAATTTAGAAAATATCGTAAAAAAAATAGTAATAATTTTTTTTATGAATACAGAAACAAAATATAGAATTGTTAAAAAACTGCGACTCAGCAAATGAAAAATATTTGAAAAAGAATTGTTGTTTTTTTTTTCAATTTTGTTAATATCTTACGAAACGTTATTTAAATAAGAGTAGTTTATTTTCATTTTGAGAGAAATGACTTTTCATTGTATATTCATTTCATTATTTACTTATTTTTATTATTTATCGATTTATTTAATTGTTTATTTAATTTTTTAAAAATCAGTAAATTTAGAGAATATTGTAACAAATTTGATAAACATTTTTTTTACAAATATGGAAACAAAATATAGAATAAAACCATATAATATCGATACAGTAATATCTTATGGAAAAAACGAAAAAAAAAAAAAGTTTTCTTTACGAAAAAAAAAGTTTTCTTTAATTTGTCTAGTCCGTAGTCCTTACGATGTTCACTCTTTCGATACGAAGTGGTAGAAAAGTGGAAACGTGATATGAAAGCCAGTGTGCGGGTAATGGATAACAGTTGAAGGGGTTTCAAGGGTAAGGATGAAGGGAGGTCTAAAGGAGGAGGGGGGGGGAGGTGTTATATAGAAAAAGGCGTTTTCGAAGGGATAGGAAGCAACATGTGTGATGTTGACGAAGATTTCATAAATCACGACATGCGTGTATGCGAGGTTTCTCAGCGGCAAGGAGAGACCGTTAATATCTCATCTTAACCAATGCCACGTGCTAACCATCCGCGTCGAGACCCCATCGAGAGAGGAGTCAAGAGAGAAAAATGCTCGATGTTCGCGTGTGTCTTCGTACACATTAGGTTTGTTCAAAAAATAAGGTGACTTTTGATGTTCTTCGAAAAATATTTATTTACTCAGGAGCAACGATGGGTCACCAGGTGTATTATCGTTTCCGATAGTAAACAAATCGCCAAGTGAACCAAAACACGTTTAATCTTAATATCTATCGAATACAAACTGCGCATCGTATCGTTTATCCAACAAAATGGAAACGGGATAAGTTAAGATATGAGTTATGAGATAACTTAAAATATGAGTTTTGAGATAACTCAAAATATGAGTTATGAGATAACGTAAAATATGAGTTATGAGATAACTTAAAATATGAGTTATGAGATAACGTAAAATATGAGTTATGAGATAACTTAGAATATGAGTTATGAGATAACTTAAAATATGAGTTATGAGATAACTTAAAATATGAGTTATGAGATAACTCAAAATATGAGTTATGAGATAACGTGAAATATGAGTTATCTCACATTTAACTTAACTTAACTCTCATAGTTAACAACTTATGAGTTAACTTAAAATTTTGAGTTTGTTTGGGCTTGTTCTCTTAATTGATATTTCGAGTCATATTTTAACTCATACTTCGACTTTATTTTAACTCATAGTTCAAGTTATCTCTTAACATGGCTCAAACTATGAGTAAAAATACCTAAAACTATGACTTAGATTTTAAGTTATCTTAAGAGATGACTTAAATTATGAGTTAAAATAGACTTAAAATATGAGTTAAAATATGACTTGAAATACGATAATGTCAACATACGTTGGGGACATGTGTATTAACATAACAAAATTGAAAAGATTTTGAAAAGTCACCTAATTTTTTGAACTAACGTATACGCAGACGTATAAAAGCAATTTGAAAAAAAAATCTTAATTTCCTTTTTCTCTAACGATTCAGTATCTAGTACATTGAAGACCCTCGAGGGACTAATATCGCTAGACTTCGTTCAGTCTGTGGAACGAAAACTCTTACGACATCCTCTCCGTTAGAGTAAACTCGGAAACCCTGAAGTCTCACATCCCTAATGGATCTTAACATTCAAGAGAAAATGAGAAAATATCCGAAACGGCTATATACACGTAACTGATATTTTCTCGTTCGAACGGTTTTCTTAAAGGCGATAATATCAACGTATTTTCATTAGGGGCCCTTAAGTCCTTGTTATTTCTGGGTGAAAAAAAATATTATAAACTTAGGAACTACCTCTGGTGAATCATTTTAGGGATAAAAGCGTTTAAAGTTCTTCTAAAAGAAAAATCATAAAAAAAGTTAATCAAAGACTACCAAAAAGATTAACTAAACGTCAGAAAAAAAAATAAATAAAAATCACAAAAAAATTAACTGAACATCACAAAAAAAATGAACTAAAAATCACAAAAAAATGAACTAAAAATCACAAAAAAAGAACTAAAAATCACAAAAAGATGATCTAAAAATCACCAAATAATTAACCAAAAATCATCGAAAAAATTAACTGAAAATCACAAAAAACTCAATAAAAGATCACCAAAAACTAAATAACTTTCGAAAAAAATACGAATAGAAAAAATCGATTTTTGCAGTTACATTCGCGAATCATACTCGTTCGTTGTCGACAACGTAATAACAATAATTGAATGATGAAAAAGCTGATAATCATACGATTTTCCAAACCCAGTATTTCACTTACCACGCCCTTTTGTTTGGGAGCGTTCGAACGTATATATGTATATGCGTGGACGCATAGCGATATATTTGATGATGGTGATCCGGTAGTACGCGGAGCGTCCAAGGGTGGCGACGCGAACGTCAAAGGGCGATAGAGAAAAACCTGCGGGGTTATTGCTAACGGCGGGGAGGAGGGGGGGGGGGGGGAAACGTACATAAGCGAAACTCTCGTGAACGTATGTATGTACACGCACGTATGGGAATACATAGGTGGGTAACAAACATGTATTATATAGACCGAGGGAACGCGAGAGGGAGGAAGGGTGTGGGCCGGTGCGGGCCCTTTGTCAGGGCGCGTGCCCGTGCACGTGTGCACGACCAATGCCTGCGCACTTCTGTTACGCACCATCCGTATTTTCCCTTTCTCTCTTTTTCTCTCTCTCTCTCTCGGAGTGAATAAAACATATATAGTTGCTTATGGAATAGAAAAGGGTCTGAGGAGGATAGACCTATTCACGTATACAGGGTGTCCAAAAAACCAGTGATTTTTTCAGGTTTTGGCAAGCTAGCTTTTCCTGATCCGGAATAACCAAATACGACAGTAAAAGTGTTTAAAAAAGTAAAGAAAAGAGATAGTATAGAAAATCGTAGATACCTATGGATTTTCTCCATGGTTTTTTAGAATGTCATCAATTTCATTTTGGACAAAAATGTTTAATCTTTGAGAAATCGCGACGAGAAACTGAGCGCCTCCGTCCACTTCGAAATTTTGAAACTACTATTCACTCAATCGGCTTAACCAATTGGTACGAAATTTGGTGTACCAATTCGTCAGTTGCTTAGTTTATCGTTATTGATAGTAATATTCTTTTAGACCTTTCAGTAATATTCAGATAAAAAATATTCATACAAAAAATATTCATACCAAAAATATTCACCCAAAGAATATTCATACAAAAAAAACGATTCATACAAAAAATATACAAAAAATATTCACACAGAAAATATGCATACAAAACATATTCATACAAAAAAACTATTCATACAAAAAATATTCATACAAAAAATATTCATACAAAAAATATTCATACAAAAAATATTCATACAAAAAATATTCTTACAAAAAATATTCATACAAAAAATATTCATACAAAAAATATTCATACAAAAACTATTCACACAAAAAATATTCATACAAAAACTATTCACACAAAAAATATCCATACAAAAAATATCCATACAAAAAATATCCATACAAAAAATATTCACACAAAAAATATCCATACTTAAAATATTCATACTTAAAACTCCGTTATGCAGAATAATGCTTTCAGTAATACCTCTTATACGAATATTCGTGTATTAAAAAGACACTTTTCGCGAGGTTACCTACATTTGGTTATTCCGGATGACGATGAGCCGGTTCGTCGGAACCTGCAACATAATCGTTGTTTTTAAGGACACCCCGTAAATACATATACAGTTATGCACATACACGTGTACGGTGTAAGCGTATAAAGAAGCACCCTTAATATAGCAGCTAGCGAAACCCCGTAACGTAGGTGCCCTTTCCATTGAATTTTCGAAAGGTAATTCTACTCCCCCTTTTCTCTCATTTTCAGTGTATTCGCACGTGCATAAATATATATATATATATATATATATATATATATATATATATAATACAAGCGCGATATTTCGATTGCTGAAGCGGAGTTTTCAAGCTGGGGGGGGGGGGGTCTGACGGGAACCAGGAGGAAAGAACGATACCAGTTCGCGTATGGAACCGTGTTGCGCAAAGGGCTTTTATTTTCTAGCTCTTACTTTCGACCGATTGCGATCGAAAGCCTCGGGGGTGGCCCCGTGGTCCCCTACATGTGCAAAATTATACGTGGCTCGTGTACCACGAAGAGGGTGTAGGAATACGTATGCAATTCCATTTTTTTTCTAGCCTTTTAAAGGGGAGGGTTTTAGGGGAGGAAAAAAGTGTATCTTTGATGGTGGCACGTTCCTGCACTCGTTGCGTGATGCCATCGACGGAACACCCCTCTTGTGATATACCCAGTTCTGGTGTGTATAGAACGTATTTGATTTTAGGACAGCTAGGGAAAATTGCTGTACACTAGCCCCTATATTCCAGCTTCTATGGTAGGGGGAAAAGTACTCGTACGGATATCGAGGAAAAAACTGTTTTTTACTTGAAAAGGTTTTTTTGAATCGCGAGTATTTGTGTAGGCAGTTCGTGTCGATTCCTGATGAGTTCTTTTCGTGGAGAATGGTATGGACGAAACGTATTTTAGTTAAGATTTTTATTTTGGAGAATCTTGTTTATACTTGACGTTCAACAAAATAAAAAGCAAGATTCGAAATAAAGGCAAGATTCTACTTTGAAAAAAAAGCAGTTTTGGAAAAGGAGACATTGGGAGAAAATGATATTTCAGAACGCTCCGATGCTATTTCGTATGGTACAGGCATTGATGATTAAGTGTCAGTTCTTTTTGAATTTTTTCCTTTACGAAAGATGTAAAGACTTTTTTCGAAACTTTTTTTATTTAGCTTGATGCCAAAATTTTCGAAACTACTGAACCGATTTTTATAAAATTTCAATAATATATTCTGTGTATAATAACCAACTGAACTCGAATTATTTAAACATTTTTATTTTCACTATTTTTTGGCAAAAAGTCGCCCTGTTATTATGTAAATAACTTACCATTAGTCGAATAATTACTAAATAATAAAACTATTCAATTACTAAATTATTTAGTGAAAAATTTGAAAATAATCAATGCATAATAATTTTCACGAGAATCATTGTTCCTCAAATAGTCGAGAATTTTTGTGATTTTTTAATATTTATCAAATAATACCTTAATTTCGAAAATTTTAAATTTATTATACATCGATTCTCTTTTTTTAACATCATAAACGATATAGTTTTTGCTCGTGCGAATGAAAAATGATACGTGGATATTCTTGGCACCGGAACACGAGAAATTCTTAACGAGGGTACTCGAGGTTTTTTTTAATCGCCCAGGAAGCCGCGGGTCGTTTGAGAGATCTACTCGTGCACTCGAATGTACGACGCACCATCGTATCCGCGAAACTGCGACCTGATTCATTCTCCCCAATTTTTTTTTATACTCGTCTGGACGTTTAAATTTTTCGAAGAGGATCGGGTCCGGATGATGCGGACGTACGGGCAGTCATGTTCCCGACGAGTTGAAACAAAAACAAGTAAAAAAAAAAAACATCCGAATGAGAAGCCAGAACGTCAAGTATTCCCGGAATGGTCGTCTGACTAATAGCCATCAGCAGTAATCGTAAATTCTTCATTCACGAAATTCTCGTTCCTCTCGCTTTCTCTTTCTCTCTTTCCCTCTCCACTATTCCCGTGGCGATACGCTACGAAAGCTTCGCACGATAATTACAAACTCATATCAGATGTGTACATCTCTAATCTCGTTTCAAAATCTCCAAACCGTTTAACCAGGCGTTTTGCAGAATAAGATACAACCAAATATTTTCGTATTTTTCATCATATCGTTGTCTTATTTTTTTTCTACCGACTGGTACTTCAAACGACTGGTGGACCACCTAATCCTTACTGGACGATAATGCTCGATCGCATGTCAAAAAAAAACAACCCAAAACGAAAAAAGAAAACCACCGTAAAAATAGAGAAATTAATATCATCTCGAACGAATTGGTCTGGGCTGGCTAATGATGAAATTAAAAAATTCAAAGTTATTCAACGGTTGGATTTGGAGGATGGTGACTACGTTTGAATTCGATCGCGATTAGCGATTACTGGATTTTGATCTCCGAAGAAAAATAAAAAATAAAAAAACACACGAATATATCTTAAAACCAGGTTTCACAGGAGAAACCTCAATAGTCGATAGGGATCTTTCAGGACGGTTCGCAACTGCGCTTTTCTCCTCAACGTCCATCTCACCCCAGAATTGTTCGGGTGGGGTAATGGAGTCGTGAGTCGCGTGGCCGAAGCGTGGCACTCTTCTTCGTCCTGGCTTGCACCCGTGTACGAGCAAAGTTCCGACCAACCAACCAACAGGTGATGGAGTATGGCTCGCTCGCGCCGAGCCAATACACGGATACCAAGAGAAGTTTCGAAACTCGTTCTCTTTTCCTCTGAACGTTGGACCGTTCGAGGGCGAGTGAGATCGAGAAGAGAAGGAAGTCATCCGGTGGTCCTGATTGCTTCCAAGAGAGACGAGGAAAAAAGGACTTTGGCTGGAAGGGGAACGAGCAGGGGGGGGGGGGGGGTGAAAAGAGGGGAGGAAGGACCTGCGAGAGTGTGTGTGCTCTCGAAGCATCTGACGGGTCCAGCTGCCCCTTTTCGACTCTCTCGTCAGACCTCCACTTTCCGAAGATCTGTGTTGGACGAAACGTACGAAACGCGTTTGACAATACGGTAATTGTCGATGGCTCGTTCTTCAACGTCAACGGCCAAAGGAAAGTAATCTTTAAAGGGAAAGAGTCTCTCGATGTGTACAGGTTTGAAGTCCTCCACTTTTGAACCAGCCTGATGTGCATCTTAGGTGCTGGATGAAAAAGACACTCGTGATAGTTATGATCGATTGGTACTGTTGTAATTCGAGGATATTCGTTGTTTTGTGCAATGTGGGTAGTGGTATTCAGTATAGGTAATTATTGTACGTAGGAATATCGAAATTGTCGTTTTCTAGAGTGGTAGGCAAAAATCGAGACGTAGTCGCTCTGGAACTGTGTTGAAAGGAGATATTTGCATTTGCAGTACGTTGCATAGCCAATATGTATGGCTTGATAAAGTGCCTGACTGGTGGCCTTTTTTAGGCACTGGGCCTGATTTGGTAAGACACAGTGCCTTCAAAAGTCCTAATGAAGCACATTTAAAATATCTAAAACTACAAGGTCGAACGGATTGAGATCTCATCATCGAGTGTCTAACTTTGAATGGCCACTGTTACCGTAGCTACCGTCGCGCTGTGGCGAACCCAAACAAATTTGCAGTCGATAGAAGGCAGCCATTATCCCACGTAGGCGTTTCTACGCCATATTATAATCATATATAATATAATTATATATTTATACATATAAATTTTCTATCTATTAAACATATCGAATTTTCTATTTAACTATATTAATATATTAATATATATAATATATAATATTAATTATATATAATAATATTAGATATACAAATTTTACTTAAAAGTTCAAAAAAGTTAACCTCTCTCTTTCGAGTATCGAAATTCGATTCCGTTTGTGCAGTGGTTCTCTGCTCTTGCGTTATCAAGGGCGAAAATACAATAAATAAGAGGTCCGTGAAGCCAACTGTGAGAAAGCTATACTCAGTACGACTCCTGGATAAAATCGGGAGATCCACGCCCTTCGCTATGCTGACGATCGAACTACGGACGCTTCCGGCCGGTACGAAACGCTCGACGACCACTTGTCGTTCGCCGTCGCTTTTCTTCCTACAATAATACCGCCACGTGTGCTACTTTCGACGGGCACTCGCTCTGAGAATGCCCTCCACGTGTGCGCGACGGGCGAGTTACCTTTCTAAGGATTCGCCATCGTCGAGCTGTTAGATTGTTACGAAATCGCTCGAGAGGGCACCGATTAATATATTAGCGGGCATTGGCTCTTTCATTGATGAAAAAAAAAAAAATTATTTCGAGACTTTCCTTCCTGGGTTCGTACACGACCACTTGTGCCACTCGATTTTTATTACGGTACCCTTATTTTATTTTTTAATTTATTCATTCTATTTATTATTTTTTATTATTATTATTTATTATTATTTATTATTTTATTATAATATATATTATTTTATTTATTTCTAGCTTTTTTTGAGGATTTAGGACTGCCAGAAAAATTTGAATGGTGCCTTTAAGTGAGTCAAACAGTTTAGAAAAGTCTAATGTCCAAGGAGCTATTTTTTGAATTTTTGAATTAAGCTACAAGATATTTCTTTATTTGTTTTTAATTATCTTCCAAATGATTTCAAAAGTCGATAATGAAAAATGATAAAAATTGAATTTTTAAACGATTTTTAATTGAAAACAATTAATGTTAAACCTATTTTTAATCTACAAAAAAAATTTCCAAACGATACTTATCGTATCGTATGTGCTGATTCAAAATAAATATTTCTAAATTTAACAGTAGCTTAACCCCTTAATTCATTCCCATTTTTTTCTCATGCTTTCTCTCTCTTTCTCTTCACGGCGTGGTCTTCCGTGTCAAAGGGTTGGGAGCGTGGAAAGCCCACGTGAAACTCGAGTGCAGGGACACACGTGCACAAATTTAGTCCTGGCTAATGACCGCTCGTTCCTCCGGAAACAAAGAATGAAAAAAACGTAACCAACAAGGGATAAGGTACGTTGGTGTTTGGGTTATTACACGGCGAAGTGTAATCGTTTCTAATCGACTTCCGGTACTCGTGCCTGACTGCACAATACGCAATCGAGCCTGATGAATTATTTACCCCAGTCTATAACAGTCTTACAGCCGCAGAAATTTATTCGACAATCTCGAAAGATTTATTTAGGTATAGGAATATATATGAAATATAATAATCTCGGATTGGGATGCCGAAGGAGATTCACTTCAACGAGGTGGAGCCCAAAAACCATCGGTGTACGTTGGATGAAAAGATGGGGAAATAGGGTGAAAGAGGGGATGAAACCTCGCGCAGGGTAAAGCGGGGCAACCTTGCGGAGAAGCGAGCCAACGCACACACGAGAGTGAATTTATTTAGGGGTGAATCGGGGTACCGAAGAGGAGGGGGGGAGGGCCCGTGGCATGCGACGATATTCTTTTGTTCCCTCGACCCCGTGCACGCACCGGCGCTCGCGCTCTTCCCTTTTCATCCCTTCCCATTTCTTTTTTCCTTTTCACTCGGCTCTCCTGTCACCCTTGTCTTTCAATTTTTCTCTCTCTCTTTTTTGCTCACCCTCCCTCTCTGAGTTTCAATGCCTCCGGTATTTTCCTTTCTCTGCTTGTACCCCTCCGTGGCGCACGCTCGTGCGTGCTCTCCCCCAAGGGTGCCCAACAACCCCTCGTCGTCGTGCGGAATGCCGGCACATGTGCTCTCACTCGCACGGACACGACGACTCTCAATCAAACGATAAAACGTTAAAAATGCATGCACTACGGTCAACGAAGAAAAACTAAAAAGTTTCGAAACCTTTGGCCACCGATCGAGCTAACAGTTCTTACGGACCTTCCTATTAGAACGCTGATAGAACCCCAAAAAGGATTTTTTACCACTAGGTGTAGTTATCGAGATATCGAATTTTGAAAATTATTTATATTACTGCGCTTTTATTGTGTTAAATGAATCTGAACAATCCCAAAAACATCGAATCAAACCCAAACAACCCCAAATAAATTCATTTTACAAGGCTATTAGCGCGTACGGGCGAACGCTGTTCGGGCGAACCGGCCAGCATGCACTGACGCTGGAGAAGTGGGGATAGCGCTCGATATAGATATACTTCTACGTGTAGAAGTAGGAATAAACTTAAAAATTCGATAACTCGACAAATATCGCGAGTCGCCAAAAAATCTTTTAGGGGTTCTCTTAGAACATCAAAAGGAAGGTCTGTGCCAAATATCAGCTGAATCGGAGAGGGGAGCGTTTCGGAATCGCACTCGAAACTTTAAAACCCAATATCTCGGAAACTATTGCGAGTCGCCAAAAATGGTTTTGGAGATTTTCTTGGAATACCAAAAGGAAGGTTGGTGGAATATTTCAGATTGATCGGAGAAGGGAGGTGAGTTCTGTTAATTCTTTTTTGAAGTTTTGTGGCTTTTTGATCCTGGGAAGTTGGTTGACAGTCTTTGGCTTGGTTTTGGATAGCGGTGGTTGAAAGTTTGATAACCACTGGAACCAAGTAGCGCGAGATCAGTGCAGCTATGCTTCATCACGGATCTCCTCGTTCTCCTCTCTATGTACTTGCAAGAGTATAGATATATACTACATTCAACATACGCTCAGCGTATTCTTTATGCTTCTCTCTCTCCCTCCCCATATCTTTTTCTCTCCGTCTCGCTTTCTCTTATTCTCCACATATGCCACCTGAATACCGAAAAACCCGGCGGCTCTTGGCGAGTGAACGAATCCAGTCAGGTTTCTGGATCGAGTCGAACTCTCAGAATGCAAATTGAGATTAGCCGGTCGTCCGGCTTCGTACCCGCGCCCCGAATTCACCCCGGTCCTTAAAACCCTTATGTGAGCTATAGATAGGTATTATAATGTGGGATCTCACACACGTGGAATAATTCAGCCCAACTTCGTTCTCCTGCAAAGAATCAGTTTTTGAATGACAACATTCAGAGCGTTTTTGTGCAGGGATTAAACGCATCGAACTATTTCACGGATATAATAGACTCTAGGGATCGTTCGGTTCTCTGACCTATATTTGATCGGTTGGCATTGAAGCCCAACGTAAACTACGCAATTGTGAGGGAGAATTTTCAAAATATTGATTTTTGGAAATTTTTGCGGACGAGTGTCGTATTGTCGATCGTGAAATGTGCCTTGTCCAAAAACTATCGACGGTGATAACATTTTATTAGTTTACGTTGCAATATCGTAAGAAAGTACATTTTTTTTGAAAGCAGTAAAATAATGACATTTTTGGGAAAGGAAAATTTAAGAAAATTACTTTTTTAAGCAAAATTCAATTTTTAAGCAATATTCATTTTTATAAACGAAAATCATTTTTATAAGCTAATACCATTTTCATAAGGAAAAGCTATAAGAATGGTAATTACTTTAAGGATTGCATCTTTAAGGCTGCAATGGAAGTGATTTTTTTGCGTTTCTCAAATCTCTCTAGGCAAACATAAGCCACAAAAATTAGTCAAAGATTTTCAAAGTTTCCTTAAACTCTATTGGGAAATATGTGCCGAAAAAACAATGCAAAATTTTTGATTGCTTTAAATTCCTTTCTTAAAACTAGAAATGCATAAATTAATCGACAATGAATTTCTAGAATGTCTTCCAGCAAATTTGAGGTACGAAAACAAATCAAACATTTTTTGAAACCTTCATTGAAAAATCTACAAACCGAGATCTGTGGAGTAAAAAAAATAACACAGAAATAAAAACAAGAGGAAAGAAAAATAGTCTTGGGATTTGGACTCTAAGCAATTATTTTTTAGAGTTATTTTGGTTTTATAAAGTTTTATAGAGTTCAGTTATTATAATTTTGTTTTGCTACTAGTATTACTATTATTATTATTTATAATTATGTTATTGAAACTATTGTTATTATTTTTTTGTATTATGTACTCTATTTTTCAATGCTTTGCCCAAAAGTCCGCTGGGGCATATTGAATGACATCAATAAATCAATCAAGGTGGAAATTGATTATCCAAAGTGTTCAGCACAAAGATATCCGTAAGTGCGGTAAGACGAAAAATGTGTGGCCGAGTCGTTGAGCGGATGCGCGTGCTCTTGATCGATACTCGGTTAATTTTGATCGTTCCCATTTTGGATAGCCGTTCCGTCTGCCTCCAGCGCCTGAATCGGACTTCTTTCGTTTGCGCGGTGACTCGGAAAGAGTCTTCCCGTCGTTGAATGCAGCAAACGTGAAGTAACCGCAAACCGCTGTTGTATCAGATATACGAGAGGAGGGTAGGGGTATAAACGAATCCGTAAAGTGGTAAAAGAAGGAGAAAGATGGTACAGAGGGTGGAAAAACGAAGGTTTTTTTTTCGAGGTACCACACGCGATGAAAGCGACCAACTTTTTCCGAACGAGAGAAGACGATCGTCTCATAGCTGTATTGCATAACAAATATGGATACATATATGGGAATGACGCGATCGATTCTCTTCAATACCCACATCCTTGAACTTTTTTCTCTTTTAACTGTTCTTTTTTTTTTCTTTTTTTTCCATCATTTTTTTTTTTCGTTCCTCATCGATTCCGCGTTGACGCAAGATCGAGACGGAGATCCGACAACGGGAGAGAAATAAATCTCCATATCTGACGGGGCGAATAGTTGCCGTTTTTTTTTTTCATCCATTCTCTCCTCGTGAAAGGAAAAATTGAATGGCATGGAAGAGTGTCTACGATCTCTGTTGAGGGCGAAGTAGATGAGGGAGGAGAATGATGGTGAACGACGAAAAATCGAAGAATGAGGAAAAACGTGAATAGAGGAGTGGAAGAGAGAGAGAGAGAGAGGAGGGGAAGAGAAAAGAGGGGGAGGAAGATCCACGCGTCACGGAGGGTTACTCTGAAAAGAAATTCGATGATTTCTTTCTGGGATGTATGAAAGAAGCCCGTGCTGTTTCTGAGATCGCAGGGTACCCCAAGAGGTGTATTCCCTGCAAGGGAGAGCCAAGGGTGCTATGACAGGACATATAGCGCCTGAAAGAGAGACAGAGAGAGAGAGACAATTCCGTAAACGAACCCTGGCACGATCAGCGAATCATCGGGGCACGGGGACCGTTTCGAATTCGTGTCGTTTTCGGTGCATCACCGCGAAGACTCCGTAAGATACAAGAAAAGACGAAGAGGAGGAGTAGGAGGGTAAGGAACGGGGCCGTGAAAGATTTTGGAGGGAATATCGGTTCCGTATGGTCCACCGGGTGGCTGTGCGAAGCCTTCGTTTCTTTTCCTCAACATCAACGTACCCATCCCTCCTACTGTTGCACCGAAACTTCGTCGTAAAAAAAAAAAAAGAAATCACGTTCCATTGATCCCAACTGTACACTCGATTAGATGACGGCGCGCGCGACGAAAATAATCGCGTTTGACTTTGTCGGCTACCGGCGACTCGCTTTTTCTCTTTCTGTTTTTTTTTTTAACTAGGGACACTTTTTTTCGGGTATGATCGAATTTATTGGAGAGAATTTGTCGCGTTTGGAGGCCAGTGGAAGGGAAGTCATGCTTGGGTGCGTTTACAGAGTCCAATGAAAATTGAAAAATTGTTGAAAGTTGTTCGATGGAGTTAGGAATACTTAGGATTAGGATTAGGTTAGTTAGGTTAGGATTAGGTTAATTTGGAATTAGGTTAGTTAGGTTAGGCTTTCATTAACTAGGATTACGATTAGGTTAATTAAGAATTAGGTCAGTTAATTAGTTAGGTTAGTTAGGTTGTGATTAAATTAATTAGGAAATAGTTTAGTTAGGGTTAGGATTTCATTTATTAGGATTACGATTAGGTTAATCAGGAATTAGGTCAGTTAAGTATGGAGTAGGTTAAATAGGAATTTGTTGAGTTAACCTACGATTATGATAATTAGAAGTTTAGTTAGGTTAGAATTAGGTTAATTAGGAATAAGTTTAGTTAGTTTAGAATTAGGTTAATTAGGAATTAGTTTAATTAGATTAGAATTAGGTTAATTAGAAATTAGTTTAATTGGGTTAGAATTTGAGTAATTAGGATTAGAATTAGATTAGTTAGGTTAGGTTTAGGTCAATAAGGAACATTTTAAGTATAGACGAATGAAAAAAAAAAACAAAATATACATTTGCGATTCCCATGGACCAACGTTTTTCCAACGCGATTTCGTAGCCACGCTTTGGAATTTTATTTGCACCGAGGATTTAAAAAATCCAAGAAAAATTACCAAATCTTTGGCTGAAAAGTATGATTTAGCGTATCGTCTCGTTGATCCTTTTAATTCAAAGCGAACGTATCATGTGAGAAATGATGCGCGGTCCCAAAGTATCAGTCAACAAGGAAGACAAAGAGGCGCATCCGTCACAGCGGGAAGCAAACAGAGGCAGAGTTTGAAGCAGTCTCGTAAATACAGGAGCTAAACAGAGGAGGAGAGCTTCTGGAATGAATTTTGCCTTCCAGTCATCGTGGCCGATAGATTCGGTTGTTTGAACATCGGCTCGACCGAGCCAAAGCCAAACATGCGATCACGGGGACATCGATGTACGTTTTTTCCTCTTTCATGTGGTGCTTGCTTAGCTGCGACAACTTCCGTCTTTTTCGAGCTCAAATTCGAGGGAACTTTTGATTCAAAAATCGCAAAATTTTTCTCACAATCTCCACGACGATTTTTCCCATACCGATTTTAATAATATTAATTTTATAATCTCTTTAAAAAGAGATTATTTAATTATCTTTATTCAATCATTTTTTATTAATATCTAACCCTAATTTAATTTAAGAATTTAATAATAACCATTGAATAATAATCTTCAATTAATATTTAACCTTAATTTAATTATCGCAAAGTTAATCTTTGAGCAAATGGAATAAAAACTCTTTTTTTGAAAAAGTTTACATTTGTTTATTTTTTTTTCTGGCTATTCGAATCAGGTCGAAGTCCGTCTTTTTCGAACTCAAATTGAAAGGAGCTTTCGATTCAAATTTTCAAAATTTTTCTCACAATCTCCACGACGATTTTGACCATACCTATTTTAATAATTTTAATTCTATAATTTCTTTAATAAGGGATTATTTAATTATCTTTAATTTAATCAATTTAAAATAATAACTAACCTTAATTGAATGTAACAATTTAATAATAACCCTAAATTAACAATTAACCTTAATTTAATCATCTTAAAGTTAATCTTTGAGCAGATGGAATGAAAACATTTTTTTTAAGTTAACGTTTGTTTATTTTTTTCTGATTATTTGAATCAGGTCGCTCATCAATTGTAATTACTTTAACGATTGCACTTTGAAAATGACGATTTTGGGAAAGATGAGTTTCGTATCTGGCAAGTTCGGAATTGCAATCGAATTGCGTTGATTCTTTCGTCGGAGTAATTTAAATTTACATCCCTGTTTGGAAAGAGTTCGAGACTAAACGTTCCGTACATCATTCGGAGTGTTGGAAACACGAATACGGGAGATCGATATTATCGATACACACGTGTATCAGCTGGAGCTGGAATTGGGCGAGTGTAAATGGCGTAGGGTCCGGGGGCAGTAGTAGGGCGTCTCGCGGCCCCCTTTGGGGGGTGCGGGAGTCCGAAAAGTCCGGGGGCAGGCGAGAAGAGGGGAGACAGGTGCATCGTACCGCCAATTATATTTCGAAAGAATAAAAAACGAGCTGTACGCGGCTACGGAAATAAAAAATAACAAAAATCATTTTAAAACAACTAAAACGTGGAGGAAAGCCAGTGTTCTTCGTGGTAGCACGTACATCGTCAAATATCTCAAAAATATCAGATGAACAAATTTCGAAGTACGGATACCCATTTATTTCTGAAGCTTGTGAAGCCACCCTAAAGGGGTGGGGAAGTATGGTAAATGAAAATAATCATAAAAATAATAACAGACACCAATAATGAAATTAGAGAGTAAATAAAAAAATAAGATAAGATAATAAATAAATAAATGAATAAATGAATATAATAAATAAAATATAAATAAAATAAATAAATAAAATAAAATAAATAAAATAAATAAAATAAATAAAATAAATAAAATAAATAAAATAAATAAAATAAATAAAATAAATAAAATAAATAAAATAAATAGCGAGCAAGTGGAAGCGGAGTTGGAGCTAGTAACGAGACAGCAGGGAGTCGAGATGAGTATCTTTATGTGAGAAAGAAAAGATCGATGGATCGATAGTTGGAGGATAATAGGGAACGAAAAATAGGAGGTGAAACGGAAACGTACGCGAAAGCTCGTACGATCTTGAGACGAAAAAGATTGCTCGTCTCGATTGCGAGACGTCTCGACGTCCACGTGCGCTCAATACGTGGACATATACATTGCCAAATAACGAGATGTCTTCGGTACAGTCGATTTCGATTCCCCGAGCAATCGGTACCACCAATTTCGTACCAAACTCTGCTGGATGTAACCGATCCCCTTCTACCCCCCCCCCCCCCCCCCCCCCCCCCCCCCCCCGGTACACCAATAATTCGAGCCGGGAAATTAAATGCCCCACAACTCGAAAAGAAATTACATATTTCCCATTACGTTTTATTGGTTCCTATATATTTATCGTCCTTCGATGTTTTCTTATTTTTCTTTTTTTTTTCTCCGCTCCTTTCTCCCGATCGTGGACATGGAGAGCGACGCGAAACGCCCGGATGATTTTGTCTCGAAGTATCGCAATATTTAATTGGCGAATTTCGTAACTCGGCGATGAAAGCGGGGGGACGAAAAGTGATCGAGAACAGGACGACGAGGAGAATTAAAGCATCAATTTTATTAATGCGTACAGGCATACACAGACTCCGATTTCTCGTCATCCTCGACGTTTTCAAGAACTCGCAGAATAATTGCCGATATTCAAGCAATTTTTTAAAATATATTTATCTTGTAAATCACGGTTTCAATATTTTAGAGAAATAACGATAAATAGCGAGTGTTCTGTTAAATTGCAATAATCTCCCAAAATCAGACTTGCTAGAAATAATTAAGTTTGCTTTGTATTAATTCACCATTTGTCTAAAGGCTCTGGCCAAAGCATAATTAATAAACAAACCCAAACAATCAAATCAATCAAATCGAACCATACAAGCTTGTACTCCAAGAACAGGTTCTCACTCAACTTTCGGGAAAGTATAACGAATACGAGCCTGCGTTAATTTCTCCGTTCCCGGATCGTTGGACGTAAGGAGTTTTCGTCGCGCACGCTGGTCGCACGCCGATCTCCGGTGGAGTCGTTTCAGCAAGGTGAAACGAGGAGGGAAGGTCCGCTTTCGGGTTATTTCTTTTCCATCGTTTTTAATGGAAGAGCGTTGATAAAAAGAGCAAGAGAATTAAAAAAAAAAATTTTTTTTTAAACAAAAACCAAAAAAACTAAAAAAAAGAAAAAAACAAATAAAAGAGAGAGAAAACGTGGCGTTACACATGGGAGGAAGAAGGGAGAAGATACAGTCGCGACGGAGCTTAAGCGGGATAAAAGGATGGGCGAGGGGGAAAGGGAGGAGGGGAGGGAGGAAGAGAGGAAAAAAGTTAATAACCACGGCACGCGCCCTACCAGCGTTCTCCTTGTAAACTGGCCGCTCGGGACTCCTCATCGCTCTCATTCGTCTCGTATCCTCGATATTTCTTTCTCGCCTCCTCCTCTCTTCCCTGAGGTCCTCAAAGACGATCTTTTCTCCCGGCGCGATCCCCGCACACACACGAGCAACACTCGATCTGGTTCTTCGATCTGCGGCCTCTGGATGACCAACCGGAAAGCAAGTGACATCCGAGGATCCCTGGTGAGGATTTTGTTGTTGACTTCGGAGGAGGGAAAGAGAGAGGGAGAGAGAGAGAGAGTGGAAATAATTGTGGACAATGTGGCCTTTGGGAGAGAGTGAAAGAGCTGGAAGTTTGAACGAAAAAGGGAAAGGGAAGTTTAAGGAGACGAGGTAAGGACAGAAGTTGCCGATGTGTGGCGTGGTCCCGGATGGGGTGGCGTGCGAACAGCAGGTGCACGACCTCTTCATATACCTTTGATATGACCGAGTCTGGAAAAAAGTGAGATTGCTATTAATTCCATTTGCCCTACCTTTGCCTTATTCTACTTGCTTTTCATCTTCTTGGTCTCTCTCTCTCTCTCTCTCTGTGTATTGTATTTTCTGTATTTGTGTCTGTATTTGTATATTTTTTATTGTATGTTTGTCAATTTAGCCCATAGTGTTCTAGAACTTAATAAATATAATCACCATCTGTCTCTTTCTCCCTCTCTAATTTTATATTATTTTATGTTAATTAATATCTATCATATTTTTTTCCGGAATTTGTAGTAATTCCATTTACGGTACTTATATTGTAAAACTTTTAATTATTTTTGTATTATTTTCTGAATTTTCTGAATTTTTTGTATTATTTTTGTATTATTTTCGATATTTGTTAAGATTATCATGTTGCCCGATAGTTAATTCTAGGGCATAATGAAATGTATCATCATTGTCATCTCTCTCTTTCTCTTCCTCTGTCTCTCTTACTCTATTTCTCTATCTCGAAGTGGAACAGATTGGAAATGACTTATAGCCGATATTGGAGTTTTTCACTAAATGGAAGCCATAGGCAACGAAACTAAACCTCAGGATGGCAGGTAGAAATTCCAAACTCTTTAGGGAGATATAAGAGTATTTTTCGTGCTAACTTGACAATATTTTTGTTTGCTTGTACGTTTATTTTCGATGGATTGAAAATTCATATTAATCAAAGGAAAACTTTTTTGATAAGGTAATCAGCTAATAAGCAAGATTCCTTTATGGTACAAATAATGCAGCTATGGACTGTTGATGGAAGAAATATCGCATTTGGATTTTAAGCAGGTTTCGGGGCGTCGAGACGTCGGACTTGAGATAAAAAAATAAAAATAAATAAATCAGGTATTCTAAATTGATATATTGAAGTATCCTAAATAATGAATAAAATTGTTATAGATAAAACAAAGAAATAACTTTACAAAAAGTTATTTATTCGTTTTATCTATAATAATTTTATTTATTATTTAGGATAATTAATTAATTTTTATGAATTTATTTATTTAATCTTCATTTATTTATTTTTTTAATCTTAAGTCTGACTATTAATTTATTAATATCCGATTTCGAATAAAATCGGCATCTTCTACTATAATTAGGGGTCGAAAGAAGATTTGGGAGGACTATCAGAGGCTACACTGGATCGAAAGGAGGCCTCTTCCTGGCGCTGAACTCGAGAAACAGGTTTCTATACGTTCAACGTTAGGCTGGAGGTTCGCGCAATACAAAGAAACTAAGTTCTCCGAGGTTCAGAGGAGGTTTTCGAATACTGACTGTGTTCTGTATTCCGTAATATTGTATTTTTATATTTATACTTTGTACGGAATTCATTGCCTCAAGGTTTTACGAACGCGTATAATAAAGAACCATCACCGTCATCATCTGTCCCTCCTTTTTTCAGACCCAGAAAAAGGGACAGTCTTTCTCCGTTCACCATAATTTCCCTCAAATCTCTCCGAGAATTCGCGTTCCCCTTGCGCGTCTTCTCGCTCGTCACTCTCATTCACTTCCGAATTTCGTTCTAATTGAAGGCTGTCCAAAACCCGTCGAGGATTGTCGGCGCGATGGGCCGATCGCCTGCGGGTTTGGCTTCAACGTTCCGCCACCGTTCATCAGCGATCGCGAACTTTCCCCCCGTGGGGAATTTCCCCACAGAAAAAAAATCGTTTTGTTCCCATAGTATCGAAGAGGTCTTCAAAGCTGGAATCCCAAAAGCTGATATTACGAATATCACCATAATTCCATTGATGGATGAAGAGGCCACTTCCGACCTTGCCAAGTCATCAAAAAGTAGAACTACACCTCTATACTTATTTTTCAAAAGACTTCTCCATCGTTTCGAAAACCTGCCGATTAATTATGAAGGCAGGTACACCCTCATTTGAATTGCATCATACGTTGGTCTTCATTGGACAACAGGTTGAAGCGGAAAGAAATATATCGGTGAAGGGATACGACTTCGGAGATAGGGAAATGAGAAAGGGACTGTTCCTCGTAACCTACCGATACGTATGTACTCCGTTGGGCCATGCCATGAACAAAAATGCGATCGGTGCGAACTTGCCGATAGGACCACGCCTCGTATCCTCAACGTGTCTCCTGCGCAAGTCGACTTTAACGAATGAAACGCATGGCCGAGTAAGCAACCGATCTTTTATGAGGATGTCTACGTGTGGAATGGACAAGACCCGTCGTATACACATACATGGACATATATGCGTTTGGTAATACACGTGCCTGGTTCGGATACGCTGGCGTGCTCGTAGCTCATTAGCTCACTATCGGAGCGAAAGATCGGCATTCGTTTGGCTCACGCACGCGCTCAGCTCCAACCGTGCGTTTATATTATGTAGTGTCATACATATATAGTCATACATACCCGTAATATGCGTTTAGTATAAATATACGTAACTACATGAACAGGCTCGCGGAACCCCATACTCGCTCAGGACAACACCTTGCTCTCTCGCGACAGACAGGTGCATCATGTATCGTCTTCTCCCTCGAACCGATCGGGGTACACCTTACTCATATCTCTCTCTTTCTCTCTCTAGCTCCCACTCTGCCGTTTCGCTTTCCTATACATGGACATACAGGGTCCTGGTCCTCGGATAACGAGAACGTCTTTTCGGCTTGCCAGTCTCTGTCCTGGTAGAGAAAGAAGCCGAAGTTAGCTGAAAAGGTGGTATCGGGTGAAAGGGATGGCACGTGTCACCAATCCAAGGAATTGGTCACTTTCTTTTGGTAAATCGATTTTTAGTGTCATCGGGGTAGGGAAGGTTGAAGATTGAGGATTGAGAGGTATTGGGGTATGGTGTATGTTGCATAGTTTTTGGATTAACGATCGTAGATTTTGCGAAAGAGCTTGAATTCGAAATGGACGTTTTGGGGTCTAGGGATGATGGGGGTTGGACCCCAATGATCGGTCGGGTCGAAAGTGGCCCCTGGCGACCGTTTGCCAGTCGGACATCCTAGACTGGAAAACACCAACAGCCAGGGGCATTTTTCGACGCTGCGTCGAATCCCAACTCGATCCATACTTTCATCGTACTCTCTTTTGGACCATGCTGAGTGGATATCCCTTTTGGTTGTGCACCTTTGAATTAATGTTACTCGGCCGATTGAAAATTCAGATCCGATCGGTGAATCGCTCGAATTTCTTCGTTGTGTCGCCCCAACGATGACGACCGAGATACCTTCGTCCTGATACGCATCCGAGGCTGTAATACAACCTTGAGAAAGCGAAACACGGTAGGAAAGGACCCGAGAGATTGGAAATTCGAAAATCGCTCATTATCGTTCGTAACATCGACGAAGTTACGTTCCGGAATTGGAATTCGATAATCTTCGTGTTTCATCTTCACCGAATTCATCTTCGAAATTCCGATTGAAAAGGGGCTGCGGGGGGGGGGGGCAGTTTCGCTGTTCCTGCTCCGTTTTCGTATTTAGCTCCTATCCAAACGGGATGAGGTTTTCAAATGTTATCAACTTTACTCAGAATTTTACAGTTCCGGCTTCTTGTTTTATTAAAAAAAAAAAAACAATATTTTTTCGACCAATGTATAAGCTAGCGAAATAAATATGATTCTCCAATTCGATGGACGTTACCAAATAAAATCGGGTTGGGGTAGGAAACCCGAACTTCGAATGACCAGAAAGCTCAAAATCCCGAATTTGAATAATTCAAAACTACAAATTTTCTGAATTTTTAGGTTTGTTTGGATTTGTTTAAAATCAAGGATTTTAAATCAAACTAACGAACCCAAACAAACCCAAACGAAATTTCGTGCTTTTACTGGCATGAACTTTAGGAAATTTGAAGTTTCGGAATTTTGAGCCTTCCGGTCAATCGAAGTTCGTTTTTTCTACCCAGCCCCATGAAATCAGAGAACGAGGCGACGCGTGAGAATGGAGGAGGCGGTGTATTCGAGTTAAAGAAAAGGGCAAAAGAATTTCAATTTAATTTAATTGCCGAAGGTGGGTTAATTGAAATCTCGGGTAATTAGTTCCTCCCGTAAGCCTACACCCCTCTAGCTGTTTTTTCTTGTCTTTATATATATATATATATAGACATATATATAAATATAAAGACACACACACACACACACACACACACACACACACACACACACACACACACACACACACACACACACACACACACACACACACACACACACACACACAACACACACACACACACACACACACACACACACACACACACACACACACACACACACACATATATATATATATATATATTTCCCGTTAATATATATATGTATTTGGCGTCTACATATATATGACTATATATTTGTATATTTATATCTATAACCTCATAATGGACGTAAAATCAACATGTGCATATATATGCATACACATGTAAAGTACGTACTCGTTTCCATCGCTGAGCTTCTCCACGGTTAAGGAGAGTGTATAATGTTGGTACGTTCGTTCCAGAGACGAGGGAACAGAAAATATAGAGCCGATTATACGTTATGTCGCGCTACGTTATTTTCAGTCTCCGAGGCGAAACGGCATTGCAGTCTGGTAGACTTTTGCACTCGTTAACATACATACGTGAACGTTGGGCTGAGAAACGGCAGGCACGTACGTTATACGCGAAAATACGTCCGATGCATCCAAAAAGCGATAATTTACGAGCGTCGAGATTTTTGAGAGAAACGAAGAAAAAAAACAAATAAAAAAGAAAGAAATTACTCGAGCTATTATTTCGGCAAAATTTGTAGCTAGGGCGCAAAGCGGTCGACTCGGTACGCGAACGTTGGGACCGGAAGTGAAGCTCCCGTTTTTTTTGTTAAGTACACGCCGGAGGAGAAACGAAGTTACGTGAACGAAGTTTTGCATCGGATATTTCGCGTTGGGTGGAGACGATTTTTTTGCTGGAAAAATCCTGCTAATTTCGTGAAGAAATTTAAGTGTTTCGCGAAATGTTTTTTTTTCTCTTTTTTTTTTTTGGGTTTCGCAGGTGCAACAATATCGAGACGGAAGCTGGTCTCTCTTTCGGAGATACCGGTTATTCGATTATGAATTGCTGGTTGGAATACCTAATTAACAAATTCGAGAAAAGAATTAAAATTAAAATGCGATTTTTGCGTCAAGTAGCGACGGTCTTTACGGCACGATAATTGCATCGAGCTGCTGTACCTTACGATGAAATACGAGAATGAAAAAAGCGATTTTTTTTTTTCGTTTTTTCTTTTTGTTTTCATCGGGATTGAAAAATAAGAAAGAGTATCGAAAAGAGAAAAAGAAACGGAAATACGCACTTACGGCGAAGTCATAAGACCAGGGCGGTTAATATCGAATGAGAAAGTGCGAAAGAGAGTACGCGAGAACGAGAGAGAGAGAGAGAAAGAGAGAAACTGCGAGAGCCTATAAAAGTGGAGCACACTCGGTTAATCGATTGCGGCGATAAAAAATTTTTGGCTGGACGCACGCAGCACGCTAACGACGAAGTCGTACGCGTGTGGGTTCCTTACAATTATTTACGACTTCGATTTCTTCTTTTCATTACTTTTCAATGGCTGTTGTGCCCAAACGAAAAGATCGATGGAAAGAGAAAAATGGATGATGGATAAATACAAGCAAGTGTTCCAATTATCTTATCGTGACAGTATTAAAGCGTTTGATTCATTAGACATGTTATTTATTCATATTTTGTTATCCAAATATATATAAAAAAAAAACAATTGATACTTCGATTTCTCCTCGCTTTCCCTAGCATAAAAAATTTAACGAAAATATGGTTGGTTATGTTTTTTATACGAAAGGAATTTTTTTTAAATTTTTCTATATCGACTAATAGATCTGGTTTTTCCTCGTTTATTTTTTAACATACCTCGTTTATTTTTTATACCTCGGAAATATAAACGTTTTATTTTGATGAGCTAGTTAATTAACGATGGTTAATTATTGGCAATTACCTTTGACAGTAGAACAGTAATTAAAACACTTTTTCATTATTGTTTATACTTTCGATGTTTATGTTCAAAATTGCATTTAGAACGTCTAATAATAATTAACAAATTAATAGCTGATATACCTATGAGTAATTTGAGTGATGAAATATTCATTTTAAATGAATATGATAAAAATGCATTTTAAATGAATATGATAAAAATGCATTTAAAATGAATATGATAAAAATGCATTTAAAATGAATATTATTAAAAATACGACAGTTAATTTAAACAGACCGTTTTTATCTTCTTTTTTCAGTATTCAAATTCCGTAAAATTTGGTTGGAAAAGAGTTGGTAATATATCTCAATCCAGCTGAATAATATTCCTGACGAAAGGGAATGGCTATTCAATCAGGCAGGAATGGAAGCGAAACGAAGAGTTCGAAAGGACGAAGCATAGGAATTCATCGAGGTATTGAGACGCGTTGATTCATCAAAAATCAAGTAAAATCGCACGAGGACATTGGGTGCCATCAGACCTTTGATCAGAAGGTGACGATTCGAGTCATCAGAGTGACAGGATCAGGGTGACCGAGTCGAAAGAAAAATCGTTGATGATACGGCGAAGATTCTTTTCATCGCGAGACGAATCGTGTCCAGAACCATTTGACAACTCGAACGCAGTCATCAGCGAGAGTAGTTTTGAATGAAGAAGGAATGGAGGGTCAATGGTGTCTCAGGGGAGGAAAGCAGGGATGAAGAGAAGAATGAACAAAAGTTGAAGATTGACCATCAATACGAAGAATGAAAAAAAGGGAATGAGGACTAAAGGGTGTATCGGCGATTACCAGACCTCCCATATTCGCATTAGGAATCGTCCTAGACGTTAGGGACTCCTGGGGTTGAAAAAGCTCATCGTGAAACCCTCGTTGACTGCTTTGCCACTTTTTCTTTTCTTTTTGATTTTATTTGACTAACCCTCGCGGGAGTATGACGATAGATGGGACAAAATTCGTTGGACATTGTCGAAGTCGTTCACCAGAATTCTTTTGATGATCATTCCTACAGCAGCGTGACCGAATAACGCGCAAACACGCATACGGTATACACGTAGACTTGATGATCATTTAAGGGCCCACAGAGCTTGGATCCCTCCAACCGTAAATTTTTCGAATTTTATGGCATTATAATTTCATAAAAATTCTCCGGTCTTACACACGATGAAACTCAGGCTCGTTCGGCGCGAGCCGTTCACAGTACAACCAAGTTTTTTTTTTCTCTCTCTCTCTCTCTCTCCCTCTTTTTTTTCTCTCTCTCTCTTTGGCTGATTCCTCCTCTCGTTTTCGTTCTCTCCCCGTTTTATGCGTCATTAAGAATCGGGGATCGTTGTCGTCTTCCGTCTTTACGATTTCTCCACGGACTCGTACCGATACCGCCGAGTGACGCTCCCGCAAAAGACGAAACTCGAAAAAGACTGAAATTCGAAAGGAGATACCGGAGATCCTTCGGGCCAAAGCTAACGTCGATGAAATTCGCATTGGTATGTGTATGCACCGCGAAGAACCCCAACAAGCCCGTTTGTTACCTTGACGATCACGAGGAGTGAATTTCGACGGTTCGGGCGTTGTGCCGTTTATGGTACCGCGTATCTTGACAGCACAACCGAATGGAACGTAACCCGAGGAATATACACTACAAAAATTTGCATCGGGAATACGGGGTGTAACTATATTCGGTTAAAATATTTATTTAAATATCCAATGGAAAATTATATTTTCAGATATTCAAAATTGGAGTGGATTCAATGGAAATTTCAGAATTTATTAAGTTTTTCGTAAAAATTCTTCGTTGAGAATTTTCCTGTGAAAGAATATTTATCCATTTTTAATTCGTATAAACTAATCAGCTCGAGCACGATTAATATTCTCGAAAGTCATACATTTTTTTAGTTCTTATGATTTGAAGTTTGATTTAAAGCTCATATTTTGATGCTTATGATTTAAAGTTTGATTTAAAGTTCACATTTTTATGCTTATGATTTAAAGTTTGATTTATAGTTTGATTTAAAGCTTACATTTTTATGCCTATGATTTAAAACTTATACTTTTCATCAAACATATTGACACGAGAATCGAAAATGTGAAATTTTAAGATTTCTCGCTAAAATTATTTGGGTCAAAATCGTTCGATGTATAGTAGCTTCCTAAAAATCAATTGTCCAATTCCAATCTCGATCAGATCTTATCTACCTCAGGAGAACAATTATTGTCTCCAAATGTCTGCCCAAAAAATGCATGGGTGAAATATCAATTTTTCAATTTCACAGAAAGTCCACTCAAATAAAAGCTCACAAAAAGCACCAAGTTCTGTGTCCATAAATTCTAAATAACCTTCGGTTCGATTTTTTCTAAAAAAATTTGATGGTTTATGAGAAAACCGGGTTTTTAAATTTGTGACGTCACTTTGATTTCGTACATGTTTTCAATCAAATATATACGAAATGAAGATGAGATCACTTCAAACTATAATTTGACATTTTCAAATTTGGGCTCGTTTATTTGAACTTTTTTTGTTATTGTTTTTTCTCGTTTTTGAAAAATGTAAAATATAGTTGATCGCAAAGTAAAAATGAGAGTTGCAACCGACGAGGTTATCTTCAATTAATGGGCGCTACTAATCACGGAGTTCAAGGGAAAGGAAAGACCGAAGAGAGAGATTATTAAACGGTTCCACTCGATTACGAGGTCTCCGAAGTATTTTTCGATAGCCCATACAGCGTATTTTCGTTCCTCCTTTTACCTCCGCGTCGTTGTAGAATTTATATTCTCCCTAATTGAGTTACATGGATGAGAGCAACCGAACGCCGACTCGATTCGTTCTCGCGATCACAAATCTAATAAATTAAACTCCCATAATCGATTATTAAATCCGGAATTAATAACGGTCACCGCCGAGACTTTTCGTTCCTTAGGTATTGTAATTATCCACAGCTCGTTGAGATCCTCTCGTGTTATAATAATGTTAGCTTGATAACGGAAAATTCGAAGGGTCATTCCAAGAATTAAAAGTCCTTAATTCATGGATTTGAAAAAAAATTTTAAATTAATCGAAATGAAGAAAAAAATTAAGAACGAAAGAAATAAATGAGAGCAGTTCAAAATTAATCAAAATAAAGAAAGGAATTGAGAAAAAAAGAAATAAATTAAAGGAATTTGAAATTGATAGTAAATTTTTTATTCCTTTAAAATTTTTCGTTTTTCCTTTTTTAAACGGAATTATTTCATGAATTTTATTCTTTCGTATTGAAAAACGAAATTCTCGAAAAACACATTTTCAACGATCTGAGCTTACAATAAGCAAAACAAAAGGTCAGAGGATTTTTATAACTCTATCAGCACCGAATAAAACTCCGAAGATTTGATTGATCATTAAATGGTAATAAATAACATTAACTCACCTGCTGCTTTAAGCGATCTCCATCACGTGTATTTCTTCGACAAGCGCACGGTGAAATCTTGCCTGGAACTGCTATAAATTAGCCTTAGTTTTTATGCGTTATTATTATTATTATTATTACTGTAGTTTTTATTTTCGACTAACTACCAATGTCGAATAATTTTAAGTCAACCCTAGTTATAATCATTATGGCTGGACTGATTTTTTGAAATGCTCCTCAAAACTTTTTATTTGACATATAAATATAAACATGCATGGTATTTTGAGCTCAATTAAATTAAATTCAAAATTCATTACAATTTCAAATTTCATTCTAAACTTTGATGTTTTACCACTAGATTTTACTATTTAATTCCGTAATACTAAATTCTGATTCTCTATTAATCAAATGTCCATTTTCAACATATACAATGATTCAAATAATATGAATATAATAATAACATTCAAATTATTATATTCAAATATTCGAATAATAAATAACAATTTAAATAATATTAATTTAATAATATAATTAAAATTATTATATTTAAATATTCGAAAAATAATAATAAAAATAATATTAACTGAATAATAATATTTAAATTACCATATTTAAATATTTGAATAATACAATAACTTGAATAATAAAGAAGCAAACTTACATCCTATTTTTCTTTGCGTTTTCCATCCTCCGGTTTGGCTCCCGAGAGGCATCCAACACTATATTTTCCCAGCGGTTAAAAAAATCTCTAGTGCGTTAAAAAATCATTACGTGTCGACGAAGCAAAAAGCGTGGTTGGTTGTACGGGTCCGTACATATATCTAAGCACGTAAAACGGCTTAAAGCGTGGGGTGAACGTCGTGCGAGGATAAAAAGGATATAAAGAGGGGAAGGGACAGGGGGGTGGGGGGAGCTTGAGTGTTCAATTGTTCAAAAAGGCAAGGATGAGTCCGTTGTCAAATCGTCTAGCAGAGGGTCTTTGTTATCAAGATTGTATCGCTGGTAACCATCACGCGATTCGTTTTGGACTCTGCGGTCACCATTTTTGTTAGTTGGGAGTCCTCGAAACTTTTAACAGCTCGAAGGAGTATAGAGAAGGTAGCGCACGTTTTTGGAGACTTATCGGTCGAAGATCATCGAGATTATATCCGCGTGTCGAAGACCAAGAGTTGGCTAGCGCCACAGGTACGAATCCTGTTCCTTCCAGATCTTTTCTCTTCGCCCTTGGTGGGATTATAATAAAAAGAAAAATCTCACCCCCTTTGGTAAACCCTTCTACCTCCCTCGCATCGTCACGTGTGTCTTTCGGTCCCTCAAAGATAGGAAAAGATGTCACTTCACCTTTGTCACGCTCGGAAAGTACTGGAGATCAGGGAAAAGCAAAAAATCAAAGAAAACTTGCAAAGACGTGGTTGATATGTTTGGGTTAAGATTTTAGAAGATAATTAATTATCATTGATTATCTAATCTTATAGCTTCTCAACTCTTAATGATTAAACGTTTAAATTAATTTATTAAATTAGAATCGTTTAGTTAATTAAACGATATTAATTAACTAAACGATAATAAACATCTATTTATTATCGATCTAAACCCTTCCAATTATTAATTATCTAATTATTAATTAAAGCTAATCTAAACGATTCTAAACATCTATTTATCATCTATCTAAAATCTTCTAATTATTCACTATCTAACATTCAATTATTAATATAATAATTAAAATTGTTATATTATTTTATTATTAATTATTACATTTAATTATTAATATAATAATTAAAATTAAATTAAATTATTAATATAATAATTAAAATCGTTTAACTCCGGCTGATTTCGTAACGAGTTGCATCAGAAACATTCCCTACCTCGCAATAATAAACATTCGATTTTCGGCTGATTTTTTGATCGAGCGGATAACGCACGTATCCGACGATAAAAATCGTGTCACTGCTTCTACGTACGATATTTAACAATTTCGAGACGAAACCACACGGGAATTACGTGCACACTCTGATGGATTCCGGATGATTATTATTTTTTGTCTTGCTGCCCATAACCCTTTTGGCCTTTATCGTCGTTTTTCTCACCCTCTTCTCTTTTTAGCCTCCTCCTTTATACTCGCTATCGTTCTCCCGCAGTGGACGGTGTATCATTATGGACTCGCGTGCGCTGCCTCCGGTCATTCTCATCTCGTCCAGAAGGGCCCATCTCCCTTCCGAGGAAGGAAAAAACGAGTGGCGCTGGATGATGAAGGGGCCAGGAGGGGGGAGAGTGGGAAAGAGAGAGAAAGAGAGGAAACGAAATTTTCGACCGGAGGTCTCTCTTTCTCTCTCTCTTTCTCTCCCTTTCTCTCTCTCTCTCTCTCTTTCTCTCTCTCGTGTTCTTACTTTGTCGGTTTCCCGAAGCTCCTCTTTGCACCCACCCTTTATCCACTCACACGACCAAAACTCGGGAGCATCGTTTTTTTATTGTTTTTTTTTTCTCTTACGGTATAACAATGTTAAGCATGCTGGAGTGAAGTCGAGATCGTAAGGGATTAAAAATAAGGTAAATAATAAGTAAATATAATTTAAATAATATAATTCTATATAATTAATAATATAGAAAAAATAAGTAAAATATAATAATTGAATGATTCCATAATGAATAATAAAATTAATAAAAATAACGAACAGGTAAAATGATGTTAAGCGTGCTGGAGTAAAGTTGATATGGTAAGGGATTAAAAATAAGGGAGATAAGCAGATAGATGTAGATAGATAGTTTTATTATGCCTTGGAACGCTATAAGGCAAAATATAAAGAATGATAATATAAAACAATAAACCAAAAATAAGTAAAATATAATAATTAAATGATTTCATAATAAATAGTTAAATAAATAAAAATAACGAACAGTAAAGTAACGAAAGTCGATCGAAGAATAATTTCCGTTCTCGTTATGTATTAGGGATCCGGTTTTGTGAAAAACTTTAATTTTCTAAAAATCAAAATTTCATTTCGGAAAACGTTTGATTCGTACAGTTCGAAGAGAAAAGTTCCATGGGTCGTTCATTATATCGTGCGGAAAACACGGGTAAATGTCGAAGGAGAAAATCCTTCAGGATTCCTTCAGCGATCCAACCGAAAGTGAAATAAAGAATTAAAAAAAAAAAAAAAAAAGAAAATAATCGCGGTTGATTGGCCGTATGAAAAATTGGAACGGTATAAGAAGATCCGTTCCGTGGGCGCTCCGAAAACACGCGCTGGCGCAGAGCCCCTTTGGCGTCACTTCGAAGAGGAAGAGAGAGATAGAGAAAGAAAGAAAGAGAAAGAAAGAGAGAGAGAGAGATGAGAAGCTCGGTCTTGCAAGGGATGAGCAACGTAGGACCGAAGGCAATACCAGCCAACACAACTCCTCTTGTCCATGTGTGGGATTTGGTGGGAACCTGAGAAGTTGCTGCTGCCGTCCGCTTCTGCCTGTTGCGAAGCAACAGAAGTAACAGAAGACGATCATCATCATCTCTCTCTCTCTTGCTCCCAGTCTCTTCCTTCTAAGACTGATGCTCTTCATCTCCGGGGGTGCCGGAGGCCTAGAGACGAACTAAAAAAAAAAAAAACGAAGAGGAAGATGAGGAAAGAAGAGGAGGATGAAGCTCTCCGTTGCATCCCGAGATACGCCGGAGGGCGAAACGGGATAATGCTGGATCCGTGATGGGAAACGCTGAGGAAGGTCCAACTTGGCCTATACATCGAAGCCAATGCAATGGTGAGACATCGGAGAGTAGCGTATGGAGAGGAAACATCGAAACCGGCAAGTTCTGCTTGAACGCTGAAGAAGGATAGAAGGAAAGAGTGGACCGAGAGAAACAGAGAATGGAGAAAGAGACAGTTATCGTGTGGGTGTGTGGGTACCCAATATTGGCTAAGAAGACGAGGGTGGTAAGGGAATCGAGAAGAGGGCTGGTAGGATCTCGCCTTTCTCAGGGAGAAGATCGGCAGCATTCTACGGCAGCCACAACAGCAGCTCCAATGAAGGTGAGAGAGAGAGAGAGAGAGAGAAGAAGAGAAGGTCGAGAGCGCATGTCGGTCGCGTGGCCAACTCGTCTCGGCGCACGCGCACCAAGCGCCCTCTCTTCTTTCCCACTTTTCTTATCGCTCTTTTTCACGATATGTACACACATGAACGACCTCTTACTCGACGTACTTCATTTCGATCGATCGATCGGACACAGGCTTCGCACGTATATGTTGGATCCGTCTCTTCTTCAATCGTATCGCACACGGGCCTCCTTCCAAACGATGGACACGCGTCTTTTTCTGACACGAGGTTTCATGTTTTTTTTTTGTTTTTTTTTTTGTTTCTTTTTTTTTGATTTTTTTTTTGTTTTTTTTTTTTTGTTTTTTTTTTTGTTTTTTTTTTTTTTTTTTTTTTTTCTTTTTTTTTTTTTTTTTT
>JAPYZJ010005352.1:0-11719 GCA_030522765.1 Ophioninae sp. B BG-2022a
CTTTCGTACTTCTCTCCCTCGAGGAGTCAAATTGCTCGATCTCACACATACCAAAAATTTCCTGACGAATTCCATCACGTGTTCACGAGGTCCCGATTATATAAAACGGTTATGTACAGGGTGTCCCAGCTAAGAATGTTATCCCTGAAATGGGGGGTAGGGGCTGAAATTCTAAGACGATTGATATAAGCATGTATGGGTCCCGGATCAACCCTTGAATTGTTATGAATTTTTTTACGGCAGCCAATCGGACGCGCCCGAGCCGGAGAGTCCGCATGGTGGGGGTACCGCCCCTCCGGGAGCTACCCACTCCGGGCCACGAGCGTGTCGCTCACCGACGTAGGCCCGCTTCCGGGCGCGTCTCATTGGCTACCGTAAAAAATTAATAACAATTAAGGGCTTGATCTGAGACCCATACATGCTTATATCAATCGTCCCAGAATTTCATCCCCTACCTCCCATTTCAAGGATGACATTCTTGACTGGGACACCCTGTATACGTGCATTATAATTGTACATATCGAAACGGGAAGTTAAAAGCACGAATTCAAAGTTGACATATTTCAATTTCTGGGTGCTGCCCACACGAGGAAGTTTCTTCTATGGCTCGTCGGAGAAGGCGTCTCCCACAGTTATTTATTTCACGGGTTATCGTTCCCGGGCCATTAAGAGGTGAGAAGAGACGGAATTAAAAGCCATAATGTGTTGGTAAATGCCTCCACCCCCCCCCCCCCCTGTTCTTTTCGATCTCCAGCTTGTTTGGGAAACGACGTCTCTGATATCGGGATCCTCTTACCACCATGAATTTGACGCTGGGTCGATTAACCTTGAGATTCCTTGGGTGTTCAATCCGTCGTGTGGAAGACGCGTGCCTGAAACGTTCGTTGGAGATTCCAGTTCGAGTGGTCGACGAGTTCAAGATCGTTGGGTGAAGCTGTTGATAATCGTGTTCTTTTCGTTGGTGCGTTGATGAAATGGACTTAAACAAACTCAAACACAAACGTCACTGATGCTTGGATGAAACGAACCCAAACAAATCCAAACAAGCTGATGAAGATTGTTTCATCTTCGTTGGTGCGTCAATGAAACAAACCCAAACAAAGAAACTGATGACAACTGTTTTATCTTCGTTGGTGAATCAATGAAACAAACCCAAACAAAGAAACTGATCAAAACTATTTTATCTTCGTTGGTGTATCAATAAAACAAACCCAAACAAACCCAAACAAGCTGATGATGACTGTCTTCTTTTTGCTGATGCGTCAATGAAACAAACCCAAACAAACCCAATACCGCATGAACGTTCAGTCATTGAGACTGGAGTGAGTCGTTTCTACGTACGACCCAATAGAAAGCTTGGTATCGTTCAACATCAGGATATATCGCGGCTGCAATAGAGATGTTTATTCAAGAGACTCCGTAGGGGTTGACGATATCACGAGGATCGTATAACTTCGCGTGAATAGCTGTTGGGTCTCGTTCGGCCTCGGAAAATCGTGATTTAACGACGGTGAGAGAATTCCAGCGGTTATGGAAAGTCCGCAGGCTTTCAGCGATGAGTATGCGCAAGTACGGGATGAATGTGAAAAAAACCGTTATTCGATGGAGTAGGGGATCGATAATTCGTCAGGGTAAGCTGAGGTGAATTGTTTTACCGATACAACAATCTAGGAAACTGCGAAACGAGTTTCCGATCAACGCTGACTTATTCATGAGCCTTATTGGCCGGGTTTGTTTAGGTTTGTTTGGGTTTTAAATGATGAGGAAAATTCTTGAGAAGTGGCGAAGCTTGGATGCTGAACCCAAATAAACCCAAACCACAACCGGTTAAACAACGAAACGATTGCTTCATCAAACCCATACAAACCTAAACAACGATCCAGAAAACAGCAAAACGATTGCTCCATCAAACCCAAACAAACCCAAACAACGATCCAGTAAACAGCAAAACGATTGCTTCATCAAACCCAAACAACGATCCAAAAAACAGCAAAACGATTGCTTCATCAAACCCAAACAAACTCAAACAACAATCCAGAAAATAGAAAACCGAGTGCTTCCCTCAACCCAAACAAGCCAAAACAACGATCCAGAAAACAGTAAAACGATTGCTTCATCAAACCCAAACAAACCCAAAAAACGACCCAAAAAACAGCAAAACGAGTGCTTCCCCGAAACCCAAACGAACCCAAAAAACAATCCAGAAAACAGGAAACCGAGTGCTTCCCCCAACCCAAACAAGCCCAAACAATTAAAAAAAAACACTGACTCATTCACGAGCCTCATTGGCCGTTTGACCTGATGAGTAAATCCTTAAAAAGTGGAGAAGCTTGAAGGCTGAATTGATCGGCAAAGTTGGAAATCACGAAAGGACTGCATCAAAGATGATTCGGTGTTGAGGAACGGTAAAGTTGCGAGAGTCGGTTGGGTGAACGGAAGTTTTTGTCCATACCTGGGGGCGAGAACGGAATGATAGAGGTGCCTCAAGCTGATCACGATTCAGCAGAATAGATAAAAGCACTGACGGGTATATATGTAAGAACAATTGGCCATTCGTGGCCTCACGGGAGACCCGGTAGACTTCTACGCCCAACCGTTCCTCCGCGTTCTATTCCAGTTACGCTCTTTCCTATAACTGTGTGCATGCGCTCAAAGCGGATAAACAAGCGAGCCGACTCGTAGAACCGCGGAACTTGGCGCACACGAAAGGAGGCGGCGGTGCTCCTAAGGACGTGAGAATATCGTGAACCCTGGCTGAGTGAGCTCCTTCATGACGTATCAAAGGAGACTCTGGACTTTGCCAATTTTAGCCTCAAGCTTGGACTGATCAATGCTGGGCTATTCCTCAACCTTGTGTATTGGGATTGACACTTGATGATTTTAGAAGTTATCGATCGTCCATGATGGGTCTTCCATCATTGGAAGTCAATGGATACATTGTTTGGGTTTGTTGCAAACCCAAACAAACTCATTGTCATCAAAAACGTAATCCAGGATACAGTCGATAGTCGGTAGTGGACCTGGGCCTCACTCTTTGGCCCCAATGAATTATTCATTTTTACCTCTGACTCCACAGGAAGCTCCAGTTTAACTGAGTTCATCCAGTTATCTTAATCCTTGACAAACCAGCAAACATTCTAATCGGACCAGTTGATCAGTCGAAAGGAACAGTATGATCGGGTAGATCATCGCTTTGGACCTTCTGTAACTCATATGGCTGTTGGGTCGATAAGTAACGAAAATTGCCGTTTGTTTGGGTTAGGTTCATGAGAAACGAAAATTGCCGTTTGTTTGGGTTGGATCTACGAGTAACTAAAATAGCCATTCGTTCGGGTTCGTTTGGATTGCATCGATGAAAAACAAGAACAGCCGTTTATTTGGGTTTGTTTGGGTCAGGTTCTTAGAAACGAAAATTGTCGTTTATTTGGGTTGACTCGATGGCTAACGAGAATCGCCGTTCGATTGGGTTTGTTTGGGTTCTATCGATGAGTAACGACAATTGCTGTTTGTTTGGGTCAGGTTCATGAGAAACGAAAATTGCCGTTTGTTTGGGTTGGATCTACGGGTAACGAGAATAACCGTTCGTTTGGGTTTGTTTGGGTTCAGTCGATGAGTAAAGACAATTGCCATTTGTCTGAGTTTGTTTGGGTTTTATCGACGTCCAATGAGAATAGCCGTTTGGGTTTGGGTCAGAATGTGCCGGAATAGCCGGTAGTTCCTGAGCGCGACCGGACAAAGGCACATATGAGCTCGGGGTCACGGCGGACAGGAAGAGAATGGATAAAGAGATAGAAAGGGGCAGAGGGGCGAGGGGGGAGGTTGAGCGGAGGCTCTCGGTAACCCGGCAAATACTTGTACCAGCCAGGCAGGTCCGCCGCTAGTCAAAGCCTCCGGAGAGACGTCTCAGCTCGCGATCGTCGCCAACCACACCGGCGCAAGACCATAACAGTGGAGGGTACGACTAACCAGCGGCTATACTTACGCTCCTCTCTCGAAGGTTCTCTTTTATACCGTTAACGCGCTCGGACTCGGCTGAAAAGCGAAGGAGCACCGACGGGCATACCCGATCGCTGGTACTCGCTCACGTTGCGCAAACACACTATCCGATCTTGCACGGTCTCTATTTCGCTTTGAACTTTTCCGTTTTCACGTCAACCCGCCGCATCCAATCGTAAGACCTCGACGAAGACTCGGCAATACTCGAGGTCGTTGCGCCAAAGCGATTGTCTCCGCGCCTGTAATTAATTCCCCACCAACCCCCTTAACAACCGCCGATAGATCGTGCGAATCCCCCTAGTGTACGGATCCGAAAGTTCAAGTGGAATCTCCACGACTCTACCGATCTTAATGTCGACACCATTGTTCGACGCTGCTCACCTCGTTTCGCGAAATAAACCATCGAGAAAGTTCGTTCATTAAGACTGGTCCTCGTACTGTTAAGGATTTTTAGAACGTGCAGATTTTGGTGGAATGTTCATTAAGAGCTAGTTGTCATCTTGGGCCTTTGACGAATTTATTTCAATACCGATCGAGAACCAATACCGATTTTGGGATCCATACCGATTATTTCTGGTCTGGTCTAATATCCATTAAGATCTAGTACTGATCATCTTCCTATATCTTGGTGATCTTGGCCCTATGTCGATTTTCTATCATTACCGATCGCGGACCAATACCGATTTTCATCCCATACCGATTTTCGTTTAGTAATCAAGATCTAGTAATGATTTTGGCCCTACATCGATTTTATTTCAATACCGATCGAGGACCAATACCGGTTTTTGGCCCATACCGATTTTCTCTGGTCTGGTCTGATTTCCATTAAGATCTAGTACTGATCATCTTACTATATCTTGGTGATCTTGACCCTATGTCGATTTTCTATCATTACCGATCGCGGACCAATACCGATTTTCGTCCCATACCGATTTTCGTTTAGTGTCGACCTTGGTCCTCGCTGATCAGGGTTCCATACCCATCTTCGTGCAATACGGATTTCGTTCTACTACCGATCTCTGATACCGATTTTTTTCTACTACCGATCTCTGATACCGATTTTTTTCTACTATCGATCTCCGATACCGATTTTTCTACTACCGATCTCCGATACCGATTTTTTTCTACTACCGATCTCCGATACCGATTTTTCTACTACTGATCTCCGATACCGATTTTTGTCTACTGCCAATCTCCGATACCGATTTCGTTCTACTACCGATCTCCAATACCGATTTTTTTCTACTGCCGATCTCCGATACCGATTTTTTTCTACTACCGATCTCCGATACCGATTTTTCTACTGCCGATCTCCGATACCGATTTCATTCTACTACCGATCTCCGACACCGATCTCGATGCTCTACCGATATCGATCTACTACCGATCTTCGACACCGATCTTCCATCCCTTCAACCTTACTCCAATACCGATCTTTCCAAATCGTCAACTCCGTTCTTCTCGTGACGTCCGGTGAAATATCGAGGATCGAAGCGCAATAACCGACACGACTGTCCAATTAGGATTTCCACTCGAGGATCACTCGCTCCCCGGGATATTCTCGTCGCGGAAAGTGCACAATTTGTGGCCATAAATAATGACTCCCGTTCGAGGTTCCAAACCGAGACAGTCGATCTTGCCCCTCTCTTATACTCTCGTCATTACCTTTCCGCGTCTCTGCATAATCTTATCGACGTGATTCTTTCCATCGGGCATTCACGTTTCTCGTGCTCGACAGAAATCGGCGTTTGTATTATTTATCGGCGTATATAAATCCATATAAAGAAAATTATGCAAATTGTACGCGCGTAGGTAGCCGCTTACGAGAATTCTCGTAAGGAATCGTGGCCTCCCGGATTGTACATATATATATATATATGTATATATATATATATATATATATATATATATATATTCATTAATTCACAAGTATGTATCTTCAAGTATCTATCCACGTACTCTTTCCTCGAACTGCATCGAGGCCCCGAACGACTATCGAACGAGTACGGTAAATCACGCTTTCTCGATATACATACGACGATATATTGCCACTAAGTAAATAGAAATGCCGACGGGAACAAACACACGCGCACTAACGCCCAAATGTTAAGGGGCCACTAGTTATTTCCTTTTGGTCAATATTTTTTTTTCTATAATCTCAAACTTCGAAATATGATTTTTTAATTTTAATTTTCTTTAAAATTGAATTTTTGAATTTAACTTCAAGTACTGAAAAAAAGAATTTTGAATCTTAATTCCATACAAAAAAATATTGCATGAAGAGAACAAAAATAAAAATTAAAAAATAAAATTAAAAATTTGAAGAGCATGGACTATTTTTTAGATTTTTGGGAATCGTTTTTGAAAAGTATATTTCGAGATAACCGCGGTTCAAATTTGGCAAAGAAATTTCAGCGTTTTGGTACTCGGTCCGATAAATCGTCTATTTTTATTTTTACCTATTTCTCAAATGAGTGGAATTTAGATGTAATTAAGGACGAAGATTGTTTAAAAAAAATTTCTCCAATTGTTTACACTACTAAATTATTTAGTGAGTAATTCAAAAATAGTTTCGTTTATTTTTTAATTATATACACATACATATATATTTACATTAGTTTCATAATTTCTGCCAACTTTTATCAAGAATCCTAACTTTCACAGTCAACAATCTTGACCATTTTTTAAAATTCATCCAATATTTTTATTCTAACCCAAACTTTTTTCTCACCTTCCAATCGCGTGTAAATTTTAGTTTTTTCAAGTTGGAATTTTCCGTTCCGGGCTTGCTAAATTTTTAGAGAAAAATTTTTGGTGGGAAAAAAAAATTGGCAAATTTGAACAACCTAGAAATATTTGAGGCCTTGAGAGGCTCGAAAATTCTTCGCCTCGAGATGACTACGACCTGCTCGAACATCGTGTACACACCGGATGAGGGAGCAGGACCGAAGGGTGGGATAAGGGACGAGGGATCGTGCAGCATTAAAAATCACGCATCATCGCCCTCGTAAGGGGCTGTCGCTTGCTTGTTATAATGCCTACGGGCATCGTGCCCCGATGCGAAACGCCGTCGTCAACCACTGAATACATATTCCTCGTGTATCTATCTATATACCTCACGTGATGAAAACGGCCAATTTCGTAGTCATGCAACGCCACAATTACTGATAGGTACTCTAAATCCGGAAAAAAATTAAGCTCAAAAAGAAATCTTCAAAAATTTGTTAACAAAAAATATCGTGTTTTGTAATTTGTAAAGAATTTGATTTTTATCGAAATAAAATCAAAATAAAATTCGAACTTTTGCAATCAAAACGAATTCGAGAAAACAATTATACATTTTTTATATTTTTCATTTTTTAATCTGAGTAAATTCAATCAAATGAAAATTTCTAAATATCTATTAAAAAATTATGAGAATAAAAATTATTTATTGACGTTGAAAATAAGAATTGAAAATTAAAAATTAACATTAAAAATAAAAATTTCAATTTAGAGATTACGAATAAAAAATACAAAATAAAAAATTAATATTGAAAATTGAAAATAAAAATTAAGATTAAAGATTTGCAATTTTAAATAATCCTTTCACTTCCCAGGCACCTGTTTCCATTTTTTTTAAATATCCCTAGGAAAAACCCTTTCTAAATATATAAAATTTCAATATTTATCTTCAAAGCCATGCTTTTTATATAAAAAGCAAAATTATATAAAAATCAATTTTATACAAAAAGCAAAATTATATAAAAATCAATTTTATACAAAAAGCAAAATTATATAAAAATCAATTTTATACAAAAAGCAAAATTATAACTTTCCAAAACTTGAACCCGTCCAAAAATAAGGGACCAAAATAAGGGTGAAAAAAATCCCCAGAAAAATATTAGCAGTCCCAAATAAAATTTCTAAAATTCCTATTTTAATTTTCGACGCCAGATTTTTTTTTAAATTAAAAAAAAAAATGCTACTTCAATACGAATCGTAGTGAAGTTTGGCCACAAGGGCGGAAGGTTGACGAAGGGTGCTGGCACACATACGATTGTTGGTAACACGTATAGGTGTATATAGGGACATACGTATCTAGTGAAGGGTGAAGAAAGAGGACTCTCGTCCGACGCCGGGGGTGTTACTAACAAGCAACCCTCCTCGTGTATTAAGGGGGTTCTCTCCATTGACGGAGGCTTCACGACTGGTACACGCCGGTGTCGGTCGGGGTGTCGCTTATAGGCAGTTGGAAAGGTTGGAAAGCGTCCTTTGCCGTACGCACGATGGGCAACGATGCATATGTACCGGAGGATCTGCAAAGAATCGCGATTCTCGTGTTCCATCTGCGTTCGTGTGATTTTTTTTTTTCATTTTTTTTTTCATTTTTTTTTCTTTTTTTTTTCATTCCGCGTTGAGACGATGCGTGTGCGCCTCGACACAGAGAACGAGAGTCATCCCTTAATGACTTATTAGCAGCGTCGGTGCCGCACGCCGACTAACGACACGACAATAATTATTCGCTCCCTTTTCTAGTTATCTTTTTTTTTTTCTTTCCTTCCCTCCGTCTCGACGCCGCGCTTTTCTCGTTTCATTGTCTGAATTACGAAGATTCTGATCTCCATTCCAATTCCAATTTCGAACGAAATTACTAGTTTTTTTGTTTGTTTGTTTTATAAAGTGCCATTTATTTTTTACTTTGATTTTGGTTGATTTTGAGAAGTTTTGAAACGTTTTTTGTTGATTCTACTATTTTTGGGGCTTCGAAACGATTTTTTATTTCATTTGGTTACTATTTTGTATAATTGGTTTTTTTTTTGGTACCCGTTTTGGAAGATTTTGAAAATATATTTTTGATACTCCAGTTATCATTTTCGGTAACTGGATTTTTTGTATTTTTTTAGGGATTTTAAAAACAATTTTGTAATGATTCAATTACCAGTCCTTAAATTCAATTTTCAATAAGTAATTTATTAAACAAATATTAGATTTAATTACGTAATTGAATTTTGATTAATCAATTTTTATTATTTAATTTAATTTTAATTGGTTAGTTTTAATTACTTAATTAAAGAGTTTAGTAATCATGAGATTTTCATTCTTTTGTCTGCAAATCCCCATTCCCCTCCGCTAGTAAAAAGAGTGTTTTGCGAAACGGAAACTGAAAACGTCTCGATCTTGTCTGCCCAGATTCTTTTTTTTCGATTCCATTTCGCGAAAGCCTCGATCGGATAAGGAGTAGAACGGGGTCGGGACAGGTGTCGCGCGTTTTATTCTCACGCGAAATTTTCAACGCCCGAGATTAAACGTCCCCCTTCCGTTTCGAATTTCCCATTACGGGGGCGCAAATTTTATTGGAATTCCATTGTGCACGGTCTCCAGTCTTCTCTCGACGAGAACTCTGGATTTTCGAATAAAAAAGAAAAATAAATAAACCGACGCTTTTGACGTTGGTATTTATTTTATCGTTAGTAATTAACAATTCATAAATTCGTATTTTTTCCATAATTTCGTATTCCAAAAACAGCCACAAAAAATTAATAACATTAAAGTATATCTAACTTAAATTATAATTTAAATAATAATCAATAATATTGAAAACACAATAGTAATATAATTCAATTTAATTGACCTATGAAATAAAAATTAAATTATTACTAATATTATAACTAAAATAAAAAAGAAAGTGAAAAAATATGACTTATTCAATTATTAATTTAATAATTTAATTTAATTAAATTTAATAATGAATTATTAATTAATTTAATACTAATGTGCATAATTATTGATTATGCACATAAAATTATTATTATTTTTCGTTTTTAAAAAATAATTTTTTTGTTAAACAAAAAAATGTTCAAAATCCTCGGTTTATTCTCACAGACCTTGGAATCTTAAAATAATAAAAGAGAGGGGAAAATAAAATAGAAAATTTTGCTGAATTTTTATCGAATGTAAATCGTGCAGCCTGGCCACGCTAAATACACGTTTAATGCGGTACGAACGCAATTACGCGGCACAGTCGAGCGTGTGGATTTTCACCTGCCCGTATTGCATCGGCTCTCATCTCCCTCACTGCCGCCACGTGTAACGACATCGCTCCCGACTGCAATAAACGTGTATAAAACCGACATTCAATTAATATTAATTAAAATTACTGGCAAGAGAGAGAGAGAGAGAGAGAGAAAGAGAGAGGAAAAGAGGAACTGACATAAGAGCACAGCAGCAAAATGATCTCAAGAAAAAAAGGGGGGGGGGGTGGGAATGAGAGAACCCAGAGAATGCGAGGGAAGCTGGAACGAGCGAATGCGTAGATAATTATGCAATTCACGAAGAGCCTTCCGGTAAGCAAACCTTGCACGAGAAGAAACCCCTCACCGGGTTCATTCGTGCACTCCATCTGTAAAAAAGTGCACATTGAAACTCGGGACAACACCGCAATACTGGGGATATTTAATACTTAAAAGTAAAATTTTAATACTTTTATTTTTTTAAATATTTAATTTTGTTTAATTTTTTTAAATTAATTTATTTAATTTTATTTTATTAAATTTATTTATTCAATTTAATTTTATTAAATTTATTGATTTAATTTAATTTTATTAAATTTATTAAATTTAATTTAATACTTATCTTCATTTAATACTTTAATACTAATAAAAAAAAATGTAATACTTAAAAGTAAAAAAGAAAATTGTTATTGAATTGAGTTATATTAAATATATTAAATATAGTGTGTAAGGTAGTATAATATAAATCATTATAAACATTTAATGTATAATAATAAACATAATAAATAAACATTTATATTGCCATTAATATTAATCAATATTTGCAACAATAAATGTATTTTTTAAACAGTAAAATAAAATAAATAATTTAATAAATAATAAATAAATTCATAAATATCATTTTTTAATATTACATAATATAACGTTAAAATGTAAATATATAAAAATTCATTATTGAGATATTGATCTATTTTTAATATATTTAGAGAGTTTTTATATTTTAAATATATCCTTATTATTTTCAATATATCAGGAATGTATGAATAATATATTAATGTATAAATAATATATATTGGACATTTCTACATTAAATTCCTGCGTCTTCATTAATTTAGATTTTTTCTCGTCGCACTAGGAGATAAATAATGAGGACCGAGAAAAAAAACCATAAAAATTTCGACACCTCGTACACCTGAGTAAGGAATTTTCTATTCACGTTTAATTTCGAAAAAAGTCATCTAGCCTGGCAAAGAAAATTAAATTTTCACACGCAAGTTTCCAGTTTTCGCGTTGAGCTGGGGCAATTTTTTCATTTTTTTGGTTCCGGTTACAAATGCCTCGGGGAAGATCGTAATAATTTACAGCTCATTTGCTATTCCCCGCGTAAGTTGAATTGCCTCGCGCGGGAAGTTTCTGCAAAGTACACTTTATGGGAGAACGCCAAGTGGTTGATTTCCTCCAAAACCCAAAATTTTCATGAAAAAGTCGTGAAAATCCCATTTTTAGAAGTTTTTTACGATTTTTTCATAAAAATTTTGGGTTTTGGGGGAAATTAATGGTAGATTCGTGCTCAGGGGATCAAATTACATCAAAATAGACCATTTTAAAAAATATTAAAATTCCAAAATTTGTTTGGATTTTAGGGCAAAAAAAGTTTTTTCACTCAATCATCGATAACTTTTTTTCCTTCAGGATTTGGCACTCCACTCTGTGCTCAATCTCTTCGTTAT
>JAPYZJ010005353.1:0-13695 GCA_030522765.1 Ophioninae sp. B BG-2022a
AATTTATTTTTTTTTTTTTTTACGAAAATTTTCATTTTGGTTTTTTGAAAAATTCGACGAGTGGAGAAAATTGGGAAAAAAAAAAAACGAAACTCGCAGTGTGGGGAATTACGTGAGTTTCGACAGTTGAGAAACGTCCACGTGACCTTAAAACTCGTTGAAGAGGGGAAAAGAGATCGATCGGGAAAACGTTGAAAGAGGTAAATAATATCCTGGCTGGCAGGAGGTATCCGAGTTTCGTATGCGGACATCGAGTAACCTGGCAATCGATAGTGTCGTGGCAACCTGATGTTGCGACCTGCGACCGCGAAAGGAACTTTTAGAACTTCGTAAAAACGGCCTTTTTCCGGCTCGTCTTTGTCCCGGTGCTCGAAGAGTCCGACCGGAAGTCCATTCTCGGGAGTGTTCAACGAAATTGTTTTTTTTTTTCTTTTCGTCTTTTTTTTTTTTTTTAACGTTCCTTCCAAACCAGTGCTTCGATCGAAACGCCAATTTTTCTTCTTTCCTCTTCACGAAGAAAAAGGGTGCTCGCGAAGTTTTTGTTCCGGAAGCGAAAGAAGAGAAGAGACCAGCGAAATGGAATCGGAGATGATTGACAAACGAATAAACCGTATTACGGCTAACTTCGTCAAATTTGGTATTTTTGTTGTTTTGTGCGCGGCTAATGGACACTCTAGTCCAACCCTCATTACCGAAACTGGAGCGATGGTGAGTTTTTTTTAATTTTTATTAAATTCATTGATCAATTATTAAAACCAATTTATCAATTATTTAAATTAATTGATCAATTATTTTAATTAATTGATCAACTAAAATAAACAAATATAGTGAATTTTTCATTCGTAACTCAATTATTAATTAATAATTAATTAATTATAATTCGCGTGATTAATTATCAAATATCAAGCAACTGACTATGCGTAAAATAAATACGAAACATATTGAATAATTATCTAAATTATCGTCATGTTAAAAACATTTAAAAAGTTTTTAAAAAATTATCGTACTTTAAAAATTTCTTAAAATTAGCTCATGAATAATTTCAATAGTATATTCGTGATAACGATAATACCTTGATTATTATTCTTCGTTCGACAATAATTTTAATAATCCCGCCATGAACGTTACGAAACTCGCGATCGATTCACGTAGTATTTCCCATTGAAAATATTTTCAACACGAATTTATGCAATGGGCGCGTACGCGACCGAGATTACCTTTATCGTCACAACTTGAGTGAAAAGCGTGATAAGCGCGATGTAATCATCTTTTAAAAATCTCATACAAAAAGGGCCAAGCCCGTTCTATTTTCGTTTTAACAAAATTTTTTTTTTTTGTTACAATTGAAACAATGCGTCTGGCACGTGGTGAAGATAACGAGCTCGTACGAAGAGAAATAGAGAGAGAGAGAGAACGCGAACGTGTTCCCGATGTATCAACAAATTGCTCAAGGTGCAAATACCACGAGATAACAGCGTTTTCCCAGTGATAAGAATTTGATGCGCGTAATCTCGTACTCACCTGTCCCCCTCGCGATCTATCTTTATCTATTTGCTATTCATTTCCAATATTTATCCGCGAACAGCTTCTAGATACCGAAGTTTTTTCTTTTTGGCACAACCTAACCTCTCGATACCAAAATATTTTGTTTTTCGTCTAACCTAACCTCACAATAGCAAAGCGTTCGGTTTTTTTGACCAATCTAACCTTTAAATACCAGAGAGTTTCGTTTTCAGCCTGACCTAACCTCAAAATAGCCGAGCGTTTCGTTTTTAGCCTAACCTAACCTCGAAATACGAGAACGTTTCGCGATTCGCCTAATCTAACCTCTGAATAACAATCCTTGTCATTTTTGGTCTAACCTAACCTCAAAATACAGAAGCATTTCGTTTTTAACCTAACCTAACCTCACAATACGAGAACATTTCGTTTCCCCCTCTTGCCGTTTGGCTTGAAAAACATATATCTCGAGATACAAAGTTGATCGGAACTTTCCGAAGATTCTGGCAACAAACCGCGAATCGATTAAACGCCGGCGTCCAATCTTCCTCTTCTAATTGTGCGAGAAGAAAGAAACGCTGTTTCGTGGTAAACATTAACGTTCGATTCCGCGATCGATGACGTAAAGTCTACGGGATCGTGACGCTAGGATTGAAGATATATATATATGTATATGCATATATTATTAATCGAGAAGAGACAGGTTTCCCGCACTCTGGCGTGACTTGGTGCAGATATCGCACGCGTTCACTCTCGTAATTGTTCATCTGCATAGTTGAAAAAAAAAAACAGAAAAAAAATGATGTAGCGGCGATGAAGAAAAATTCACCGAGAATGGATGGCAATAATGATTGGAGGATTGGGAACTGGGAATCACGATTATTTTGGAAACATTTATTTTGTGAGAACAAAATTTTACAAAACGTTCGAACGTTGGGGACTCACTGGCGCACTTGATTTCAGCCATTTGGTTAACCTGAAACAAAAAAAAAAGAGTTTTTTGTCCAGTGGGTGAAATTAGAGAGAAATTTTTTAAGAGCTAACCTCTCAATGTCGAAGTGTTTGGTTTTTAATGTAACCTAACCTCTCGATACCACAGTTTCGATTTTACCCTAACGTAATCTTATCGAGAATAGGCACTTTCGTTTTTAACCTAAAACGACCCCTTAATTCCGTAGCATGTCGTTTTTGGTGTAACCTAACCTCTCTGTGACGACGCGTTCCGTACTTAGCCGAACCTAACCTCACAATATGCGCGACTGCTAAAAACGCGCAGGAAAAAAACAGGCTCGATTAATTATTCATCGGATGAATGACGATTAGGAAAAACAAAGGTAGAGCGATAACGTATGATGATAATGTAGATGAAAGGTTTAACAAATGATCGTCGTTACAGGAGTCCGCGTGGTGCATCGTTGTGGGCATCCTTAGCATAATTCAATAGTACACAGGAATGGACTAGGAAATGGCGAATAATTTATGTAGAAGCGACGACGCGGAAATAGCGAAGAAATCGAGGGGATCCTCATCTCGCTGGAGTGACCTTCAATGCCTCTCTTTTTCTTTCTCTCTCTCTCTCTCTCGCTCTTTCGCTCGTCATTCCCATGCAGTCCGGACACGATCGAATATCCCCCCGTTCCGCTCTTGCGCTATTGGAATATTAAACGCTCGCGTCTATCGTTCTAATCGTCCCAGCGCGGTCTATTCCGTTCGGCTGTCCAAAAAGAAGAGTCTCCCAAGGAGGCGCGGAAACAAAGAGCAAACTTCCGGATATTCGCTACTGAGAGTAACACGTGTCTGCTGGTACATCTCCAACATCAAAACTTCCGATTGTTTCAAGCTAAAAGATATTGGAATTCAATGTTAAACCGGAAGTCATTTTCTGGTGGCCCATATTGCCCCTAATTCTCGGGGACTCGACTCGTCGTGAATAATCACTCGAATTTTGCACCGAAACAACAATAATGCGGAGAAAAACCGGAAGTTAATCTCCACTGATCCATATTACCCCCAATTCTCGACGATACGAGTTATTAAACAGAATTACTCGAATTTTCCAGCGTAACGTAATTATAAAGAAAAAGAAAAAGATAAGATTCTCCGCTGGTCCATATTACCCCCAATATTCCGGGATTCGAGTTTTCGTGGAAAATTGTTTGAATTTTACAACTTCCCTAACATCACGTTGATTGCACCGGCTTAAGTGAACTACGACTGATTTGTGATACTCTGAAAAGTTAATTTATCGCGACTCACCTCGAACTCGCAAAATAGTGGAATTCTTTCTAGAGGGCACTCGAGATTGACGGGGTAAAGAAACAAGAACACCTGCTGTTAAGTGACAGTGAAAAAAAAGAGATTCGTTTTTCGCTCGATTGGTTACGACGGTATCGCGGTTGCAAGACTCGCGGCGTTCGATTGATGATGAATCATTTTGTCGCGCTCTGTCCTACGGCATTTATTGACATTGCACGTACACGCGCGTAACGACGACACGCGTACCTATGCATAAAGGGGTTCGAGTATATCTATACGAGTGATATACACTTGCACGGACACGCGCACACGAATCGCATAATTTCACTTCCTGTGTCGTTGAATCAGCAATTTTTAGTCGTACAGCAGAAATACCAGCAGAAGCCCCGTCACAGATAGTGCGTTCCGAACTACGCGCAAGGCTGATTCACTCGCGATATTTTTTTCCACATTTTTTCATGCTTTTAGCTCCTGCGAACGGATGACGAACGGAGTCTCGAATTTTGCAACGCGTCCTAGCGGAGAATCGGGGAACCGTCCACTTGTAGCGTCAGGTCAATGTACACAAAACACACAGGCTTTTCCGTGAGTCCGGTCGCGAGAATTGGACAAAAATCTCAAGACGAATCATCGGGGAGATAAAGGGAAAAATAAAGACCTTTAAAAAAAACGTCAGACTTTTCGTACAACGCAGGCAACGACCCCCCGGACGAGAAATGAAAAATGCACGACGAGAAACATTTGCGCTACCAAGTGAGCCAGTAGTATAAAGGACATTCCATCGCGTCCTCCTCTCTCTCTCTCTCTGTATGTGTGTACGCATCTTTTGTTTTTTTTTCGTATCCGAGAGTATACATATTTACGCAGTTTGCATTTTTAGCTCGTGGCGCGATCTCTCGGTGGCTCATCCCGATTTTCACGGGATACCGACAACAGGTGCACGTTTCGTTATTTATTTCCTTTTTATGCAGGCTCCGAATGAAATTGAGATTTCGTACGCGTATTTTAACTTCATCATAGCAGAGACGATAATAAGCCTCGTGTCTCTGCAATTATGTTAAGTAAGAATAGCAATAATAAACAGTTGTTTTTCAAACCAATCGAAAACGTAAATTCGTTCGGTTGCGACCTTGAAAGACTGACACTAAAATAAAACGGAAAATTTCCGGACAGGAAAAAGTCTTTTTTTTCCCCTCCTTCTGCGCATGTGCTTTTTTTTAGACATGAAATCTCTCGTTCTCGTTGTTATTTTTTACGAGTACTCTCGAGAGCGCGGCCATCTCGCGCTTTTTTCGTATTCGCGAAACGTGTGGGGTCGTTCAGAGAGATGCGAGGGCGGTGCAGAATACCGATGCGTGTTTCGCCTCGACAAAGACCTCTTCAAGGACGAGGCCGCTCGAGAAGCGATTCTCGCCGATATTGTAAGCGCGGTTCGCGTGCACTGTTCCAACGACGCGCCCGAGACCGAGCTATAGGGATAGACCACGAGGTTATGTACGGGTCTATTGTAAACGAGACTCGATGGGTGCACGAGTGGGCTCGCCCGAACTATTGAGGGATGTCACGGGGCTAACCTAAAATCATCGTAATATGTCGCCGTACAAACGTAAATTCTACCAATCGAAAATCAGCGTAGTTTAAGCGAGTAAGTGAAATGTTGAATTCAAAGATAAAACTTGATTAACTTGATCATTAAATTTCGTTGAAACGATAATTCAGTTATATTTAATAGCGTAGGGGTATTCATTATTCATATTAGAGATTTTTCATTTATTTTCCGTGTACTGCACATTTCTCACGAAAAACGAGAGTTTTGGGATTTTTGTTTGGGTTCGGATTTCTTATCTCAAAAATGCAAAAGTTTTTCCTTTTAGATTTGGATATCAAAAAAATTGCCAAAAAATCGATATTACGAAGGGATAGGAAGCGTTGGCGCAAAAATTGACAGAATCGTGTTAAAGGCGAGTCTCGGCGGAATTATCGAAAGATTCCTTTATCGTGTCGCGGAGGAGCGCGAACGAAGCGTCCGCGATAACGAGTTTGCGATTAGGCGGCGCTCGAATGACGGAGAAACAATCCTTGGAGATGTCCACATTTTTTTTTTCATTTTCGCGCGTAAATGCGGGCAAACGTGATAGTCACTATCTCCGTCGTTTTATACACGAGAGAATCGCGCGGTAGGCTCTCGCTATTAGTACGGTTCTTTCCGTGCCTAATCGACCCGCGCCGATCTCCGTAATTTCCAATCCTTCGCGCACACCCGGAACGTGAATAGCTCTCGGAAGTACGTGGCTCGTATGACGAACGCGCGATCTGTCAATTTCAAGAAACACCGGATCGAGCGCGTTTGAGAGATCTCCGCTGATTCACGCACGCCTGTGCTCGCCGACACTCCTTCGATCTTTTTCGCCATTTTTTTTTCGTTCGAGCGACGCGCATGCGCGTGACGATTGTCGAACAAAGCCTTTGCAAATATAAACGGACGAACGAAATTGATATGCATACCATTTGATAATAAAGAAAAAAATCAATTTAATTTGTTACTCCTAATTGAATAATAACAGTAATAATAATTAATAAACAATACGCGATAAATGCATAACCTACAAAAACGAAATACTCAATAACGGTCAAATGAAGAATTAATACAAATGATTTTTTTTTTTTCATAATTATTATATTTATATGGTTGTTATTAACAATACATTAATAATGATTATGCGGGTGTGCGTTGCCAGGATTCGTTATCTTAGCAGCAGCCTACGCTGATTAAGCAACACCTACGCCACAACAGATATGTATATACGCGGCAGCGTAGGTGCGAAGAGCACGTAGGCACGAAGTTCCGTTAATCAATGAATGAGACACTCGTAGCGAACTATGCGCTACAAAATGCAACAATTTCGGGTGGTCTTCGAGACTGGAGATTTTTTCGTTTTTTTTTTGCGATCTCTGGGGACGCGTCAAAGGGCAACTTGTTTGCGTTCGCGACTCGATACGCGATGGTTGTTAAAAGGAACGAGAAAAGGAGAGCGAGAGAAGAGACACAGCCTCGGTACTGTTCGGACACGGATTCCCCGCGATTTTATCGGGTCAGTCGCCTCGTTGCGATGTTTTGTCAATTTTTATGTAACGCTATCTCGCTCTTCTTCATTTTCTCTCTCTTTCTCTCTCTTACTCGCGCACGATCTTTCTTTTCGATCAAGAGGTCGTTGTTCGCCGCCAGGCGTCGATTTTGCTCCTCGAGAAAGACGCGAAACGATTTATGACGATTTTCTTGTTTGGGTTTGTTTGGGTTTGATGCTGAGGGAATGTCTCGAGTTCCAACACGCCTCGCAGGTTTTCAAATATCGTTTTTTTTGTTATCGGACACTTTTGTATTCCGTTCCTAGCCTCGCTTCGCTGACATAACCTCACTTTCGGCACTTCCATATTCTTGCCGATCGCGTAACACTTATGGGCTTGGCTCTCTTCACTGAGCGAAAAAGTTCATTGTTCATCGGGAATCCGCTAGGGCTGCAATCGAGGGAAATTCCCTGCGACGGAAACCGAGAGATGGCGCAACTCGATAATTTCGATGCTTAAAACGCTTCGAATTTTTCGGAGGAATTATTGGTCTCGATATAACAATAATACACGAATTATTGAAGAATTTTTTACTTAATTATTTAATCGTTATAAATGTATAAATTTAATACTTTATTTATTTTAACCATGAGTTAAATTAGGGATCATCAGAAATCTCAATGTACACTGAGTTTTATCGTAGTTATTGATAATAATCAAAGATATTATTACATAAGGTATATTATTAAACAAACAAATTAATGTAATGTTAAACACGTGCAACTTGATGCAGCTTTCTAAATCGACGATTCCGTCATTTTTGGACAAACTTTTTCGTTCGAGTCTCCAACCTGCAATACCTAAAGTCGAAACGACAAAACCCCTTCCTCCGTAGTTATGAAATTTCGCGTTAGATGTCACACATCCGTTAGTTTCGAATAGAAATGATCGTGCTTGTATAGATTGCCAGTTGTGTTGTCGCGGTAAAAATAACGATATTAGCGACGCCAACCGCTTTTTACCCCCACAATCGATATCGATCGCACGTCAGCTTCGGTTTTAAGATAATTCGTCCTCCTTTTCGTTAGTGGGAATGGTGCACGGATAAATGTCGTTTTAGTTTCGAGCGTGCCTGAGATGCGCGTCCCTTATCGCGACGATGATACAAGTACCTGTGTTTTGCCCTTGCCCCGCTTGATAAATACGCCGATAGATGTGGGCGCGTGTAACGTATAGGTTAGGCACGACGCGCGTTCGCTCTCGTCGCGGTTACAAAAGAAATTTAATTTACGAGTTGTCACGCATACGGTGCACAAAGCGGCCGTGTTTTTTTTTCTTCTCATCCTTTTTTTTTCTTTTTTAATTTTCGCTCTCGAGCGCTAGAATTCTTTTATCATCAGGCGTATGACCCAAAAGTATTGTCGAACGAATGTGTAACGCGGTCTTTCCGGAGACCTTGCCTACATACTTTTTTTTTTCCTCGCTCCACCTCGGAGATCGTTTTTTTGTATCCCTTTTCTTCGTACACGACGCGGGCCTTGGGCCCGATCTTGCGTGATTTGCAATCGAAAGAAAGACGAATTGAAGAAATCAATTGAAAAATTGATCATTGAGGAAATTAATTTAATTAATCGATAGTTTTAATTGATTTATTGAAAAATATGATTTTTCAAGTCCATTGAGAAATTAGTTGGAATTTGATTTAACGAATTATTTGTAGGTTAGTTTAACGTACTATTTCAAAAATGTTTGCGGAATTGAAGATTAAGTGAACAAATCTTTTGGAAATTGTTTACAAATTCATGCACTGGATTGTTCGAGAAAATGAATAAAAATGTAAACGTTAATTTCAAATTAAACAATGTAATTCGTATTTGATAAAAGTAATGGTATGAAAATTGAAAGAACAAATTATAAGGAATTTCGTTGAAAAAATCAATGAAAAATTAATAGAAAATTCATGAAAAAAAAAACATTGAATTCGATGCGAATTAATTGAACAAATTTAATCGTCAATTAATCAAATAAAAATAAACAAATTAATATAAAAGTTAACCTAACAAATGACCACAAAATTAATGAAAAATATTGTTTACAAATCGTTTACAAATCGCAATCCGATATATTTACAAAAACTGAATATTCTATTGCAGAGGTATTTATCGCAGTATGGATATTTGCCACCCTCGAATCCAGCGAACGGTGGTCTCGTCAGCGAGGATACGATGTCGAACGCGATCGCTGATTTTCAGGCCTTCGTTGGGATCAATGTCACAGGTACGATTTTTTCCAAGTTTTGTTATTTCTCTGTTAATTTTTTTTCCTCGTAAGTTCGACTTTTCCCTCGTTACGAGGATCTCGGAGATTCGATCTCCAGGAAACTAACCTATAAAATTTCCGTAAGAAGAAGTGACGAACGTTGCGGCGTTCGGTCCGAGTTTTACGACGACGTTCTTCCTCGTTTGAAAATCGTAGGCGAAATGTTCATTGAGTGTGCAGCCTCCAGAGAGAGAGAGAGAGAGAGAGAAACGGTGGTAGAGTAACAGTCTCGTAATTGTTGTATACGCGTCAGGCATTTTCCCTTCCTCGTTTTTTTTTTCTTCGTTGTCAGTCATTGGTACATGTACCTCAGCAGCCGGTGGGGTATGAATCATCCATAATCCACCGGATGAATTCATTCGGAGAGGCTCTCTTCAAGGACTGCGATGACCATCGCGGAATCATGGATTTTCTCTCTCTCTCCTTTCTCTCTCTCTCTCTCTCTCTCTCTCTCTCTCTCTGAATATCGAATACTGAATATTCTTGAACATTTTTGCGTTTTGTTGGTTATTTTAGGTTATATTGCGTTTTTTTTGGTTATTTTAGGTTATATTGCGTTTTTTTTGGTTATTTTTGGTTAAAATTCCGTTTTTGGTATCTCTGTTATATTATTAATTACTTATTATTTTGTTAAACTTTATATTGAAAATTTTGAAATTGAAATTTGAATTTTTTGTTTTACCTTAAATTGACCGAAAGTCTTTTTGTTTATTTTTGGTTAAAATTGCGTTTTTTGGTACTTTTGTTGTATTATTATTTGCTTATTATTTTGTTAAACTTTATATCTTTATTTAGTTGAAATTTAAGTTTTACATTAAATTGTCCGAAAGTCTTTTTGTTTATTTTTGATTAAAATAGCTTTTTTGGTACTTTTGTTGTATTATTATTTGCTTATTATTTTGTTAAACTTTATATCTTTATTTAGTTGAAATTTTTGTTTTATCTTAAATTGTCCGAAAGTTTTTTTACTAAGACGTAATGAAATCCATCATCATCATCATCATCATCATCTCTTTCTTCCCTTTCTAGCATCGGCTTAGTAGATGGATGGGTTCCAAAAGTGATTTTTTAGGTTAGGACTCCAAACCCAAACAAACCCAAACGGACACTAGCACGCAACGAAAATTACGGAATGCGTCTTCTGCGTTGCAAAAGTCGGAATTCCTGGACGCGACGTAACGACGTTCCTCGTCTTTGTGTCTCTTCCGTTGGCCGGATGATTCAGAGATCGAGTTCGATGAAACGAAGTCTGTATCACCGCGAGCGAAGAGAAGGGGTCGGGGCGCGAAACGATGAATTCTCGGATAACGATTTGATGGCGCTTAACAGGCTGACTCACGCGGACAAGTCTGCGCGTCTCCCATCATTGATCCCCGCGTTCCGGATCATCCCAGCTGTTTCCATGCCGGACGCGGCACGGACCCGAGAGAGGAGCTTCCTCCAAACGACCAGGCTTATTCATTAGCTGCATTCGTGATCGTCCTCTCCGTGATCGGAGAGGAGAGAAAGAGGGGAACCCAAACAAACCCAAACAGGGAAAAAGAGAAACCCAAACAAACCCAAATACGGAAAAAGGGAAACGTAAACCAACCCAAACAAGGAGAAAGAGAAATCGAAACCAACCCAAACAAGGAGAAAGGGAAACCCAAACAAGGAGGAAGAGAAACTCAAACGAACCCAAACAAGGAGAAAGAGAAACTCAAACGAACCCAAACAAGGAAAAAGAGAAACTCAAACGAACCCAAACAAGGAGAAAGAGAAACTCAAACGAACTCAAACAAGGAGAAAGAGAAACTCAAACGAACCCAAACAAGGAGAAAGAGAAATCCAAACAAACCCAAACAAGGAGAAAGAGAAACTCAAACGAACCCAAACAAGGAGGAAGAGAAACTCAAACGAACCCAAACAAGGAGAAAGAGAAACTCAAACGAACCCAAACAAGGAGAAAGAGAAACTCAAACGAACCCAAACAAGGAGAAAGAGAAACCCAAACAAACCCAAACAAGAAAAAAGAGAAACCGAAACCAACCCAAACAAGGAGAAAGAGAAACCGAAACCAACCCAAACAAGGAAAAAGAGCAACCGAAACAAACCCAAACAAGGAGAAAGAGAAATCTAAACCAATCCAAACAAGGACAAATGGAAACCTAAACCAACCCAAGCCGGGAGGAAGAGAAACCCAAACCCACCCAAACAAGGAAAAAGAGAAACCAAAACGAACCCAAACAAGAATAAAGCGAAACCTAAACCAACCCAAGCCAGAAGGAAGAGAAACCCAAACCAACCCAAGCCAGAAGAAAGAGAAACCCAAACCAACCCAAACAAGGAAAAAAAGAAACCAAAACCAACCCAAACAAGGAGAAAGCAAAACCCAAGCCAACCCAAACAAACAAAAAGTCCGAAAGGTCGACTGAACGATTGAACGATCGGCCGATTGATAACATTTGTTACGGCCTACAATAATTTCAGGGCAAATATTGAAGAACAGTAAAATGCCCAGTACAAACTCAAACGATAGAGTTATCCAAACAAACTCCACCAAGAGAGAAAGAGCGAGGGGGGGGGGGGGGGGGGGGCCTTCAACCTTCGATCCGTGTCAAGGTCACGCGATCTCGGCAACTCCGCCTTCATCGCTCGAAGAAATTCTTCGGCGAAGAGGAGCTTCTCTTCCTTCTTCTTCTTCTTCTTCTTCTTCCACGATCACGGGGACTCGAAGCGCCTCGGAGTTTGCGATTTGTACTCGGATGGGAAATAACGTACAATTATCGGATTTTTTTATTGATGCCTCGGGATGGAACAGTCGTTTCTGCCGGTGCCCCATCCTTTTATCGCGTTTACAACGTTCAATTGCGCATCATCTTTACCCTCGTCCCTGAACATTTAATTGCCAGTTCCTCGCCAGGCCAAAGCGTTGTTTTTCTTTCCGTACCGTGCAAATCACGAAATTCAATTTTCCGTTTTACCGTTGCCGCTAATTTCTCTCTTTTTCTCTCTCGCTCGAGACGCCTGCACTTCTTCATCCGTTCAATCGCGATAAAAATTATAACAGAGATCGTCGTTGTTTTTGTATCCTTGAAGGGAAACTGGACAACGAGACGGCGTTTTGGATGGCTTCGCCGAGATGCGGTGTCAAGGACAAAATAGGATCGTCCGATGGAAGATCGAAACGCTACGTCCTTCAAGGTACGTAATCTTAATAAGAATAATTATAAGTACGACAACAAAAACAACAACGCCAATAACAACAGCGGGAACAATTATAAGAGTAATATCAACGATAATAATAACAATAATTTTGTTATATTTATATTTTGTAATAATTTTGTTATTGTTATATTTTGTTGTTGTTTCAACCCAAACAAACCCAAACAACAGCAACAATGATAAAAGCAACAACAACAATACTAATAACAACAAAAAACAACATTAAAAATATACAAAAATAACAAAAACAACAACAATAATTATAATAGCAACAGAAACAACATTAAAACATACAACAACAACAATAATAATAATAGCAACAAAAACAACATTAAAACATACAACAACAACAATAATAATAATAGCAACAAAAACAACATTAAAATATACAACAACAACAATAATAATAGGAACAAAAACAACATTAAAATATACAACAACAACAATAATAATAGCAACAAAAACAACATTAAAATATACAACAACAACAACACTAATAATAATAGCAACAAAAACAACATTAAAATATACAACAATAACAATAATCATAATAGCAACAAAAACAACATTAAAATATACAACAACAACAATAATAATAATAGCAACAAAAACTAAAAAATATAAAATAACAACAACAATGATAAAAACGAGAATAATAATCACACCAATCCCAAAGTCCATTCAACCCCATTACGTCACGACCTATAACCATAACCTCAAAAAAACCTCATAATTATAGGATCATTCGAGGTTACGTCAAAAACTCGACGATTCAACCCCATCGCGTCCAGCTTTTACCATAACCTCGTCTAACCCTACAATTACGATAATATTTGAGGTTATGTCAAAGAGAAAATAACCTCACATTTTTCGTGCGTCAACGGCCGATTCAGCACTCGAGCGACGATACAACTGCAAGTTTTTTTGTCTCGAGAAATACGTTACGTCGAAAAGAGCGTGAAATATAAAGCAAGTGTATAATTCGATGCAACGGTACGTGACAAAAGAGCCGAAAGTTTCACTCGTTTGTACGAAACATAGGCGTTGCGTTTCGGCTTTCTTTCTCGAAGCGAGGAAAAACGTCGCTCGAGGGTACTCGCTCGAGACGAATTTTTCGATGAATTTTTTTTATTGACGTCGATTGATCAATTCGGCGAGATCGAATTGAAATCCACGATCGTTAAGAAATTCCCTATTTCAATACGGAAATTCTTGCTTGTCTGAGCGTTACACGTTTTTTTGTTCTTTTTTTTTTGTTCTTTTTTTTTCTTTTTTTTTTTTTTTTTTTTTTTTTTTTTTTTTTTTTTTTTTTTTTTTTTTTTTTTTTTTTTTTTTTTTTTTTTGTTTTGT
>JAPYZJ010005354.1:0-11715 GCA_030522765.1 Ophioninae sp. B BG-2022a
ATTTATTTAGGTTCGTTTGGGTTTGTTTGGATTTATTTAGGTTCGTTTGGGTTCGTTTGTATTAATTTAGGTTCGTTTGGGTTTGTTTGGATTAATTTACGTTCGTTTGGGTTTCTTCGGATTTATGTTTGCTCGTTTGGATTTGTTTCGATTAATTTACGTTCGTTTGGGTTTGTTAGGTACATTTGCAAGCCCATTAAAAACAAATTACTTTCAAAATTCCATATCTCGCAAATTATCGCTATTAGCCAAAAATTCTTTCAGACGTTCTCTTAGAATGTTCTGTCAGAAAAGTTAACGCAAAATCCCAATTTGTTTAAAGGAAGTCCATGCGTTCGGAACTTTATTCGAACTTTTTTTTTTTACATCACCGAATGCAATCGAACGTAATGAGCAAATACATCATGAGAATTGAAAACGCCTTACGATGATGCATTACGAAAAGTAATGTATCATTTGAAAGTCTTACTCCAGATAGACGTCTCACGGACTATGAGAATTCCAAAAATGTAACATTTTGACTACGGACGAGTCGTGAGACGAATTCATCGGATCGAGTAGACACGGACAGTAGAGGGCACTGTGTGCGAGTTCCAAAGTAGGTTGCCAGGCCATAAGAGTTATTCCAGTGGTAGGGGGAAATTCTCTCTGTTTATTGTTGGTCGATGACGAGGAGTGTGTGCACGTGAAACTCCCGAGTTTCCCACAGCGCGTAATGACGAGAGAGGAGGGGGAGGAGACCGTCGAAGAAAAAAAAAAAAAGAAAACAAGGGGCGTCGAAGGGGATGCAAAGGGCCGCTGAATCGGCCAATCTCTGTGATAGATCGCTCATCGGCTCCACGTACGAATTGTTCCGTTACTCATATTCGCTTCGAGCTTACGTTCTCACCGTAGTGCTGGAAATGTGGGGCTGAAAGGTCGAATTCTTATCTTATTTTCAATAATTTTTTCATGGAACATTCGATTAAAAGTATTTTGAAGGTCAATTGAGGTCACGAATCATTTTTTTTCTTGTTTTTTTTAATAATAATTTTCTTTGTATTATTTAAATAATGATTTGGGTAATTATCATTGAAAAATTATGAGGATAAATAATTCGTGAACTTAATTGACCTTCTGACGTTCAATTGAAGGTATTTTGAAGGTCAATTAAGGTCAAGAATAATTTTTTCTTCATTTTTTAAATAATAATTATCTTTGTAATATTTCAATAATGATTTGGATAATTATTATTGAAAAATTAGAAGGATAAATAATTCGTGAACGTAATTGACCTTCTAAAATTCAATTAAAGGTATTTGGAAGGTCAATTAAGGTCAAGAACCATTTTTTTCTTCATTTTTTTAATAATAATTATTTTTGTAATATTTCAATAATGATTTGGATAATTATTATTGAAAAATTATGAGGATAAATAATTCGTGAACTTAATTGACCTTCTAACATTCAATTAAAGGTATTTTGAAGGTCAATTAAGGTCAAGAATCATTTTTTTCTTCATTTTTTTAATAATAATTATGTTTGTAATATTTCAATAATGATTAGGATAATTATTATTGAAAAATTATGAGGATAAATAATTCGTGAACTTAATTGACCTTCTAACATTAAATTAAGGTATCAGAAGGTCAATTAAGTTCAAGAAGTATGTATCCTTGTAATTTTTTAATAATCATTATCTTTGTAATCATTCAAAAATTATAAAGACAATTATTATAAAAGATAATATATAATTATTATCGTGATGATTTTCAAATAATTGTAAAGATTAACAATAATTTATAAAAAAAAATTATAAGGATAAACCAAAAAATTAAAAAAAATTATAAAGATTACATCAGTGATCCTAGAATCGTCTCCTGGGGTGAAAAGCCATCCATGAGCCAATAAAATATTCATTTTGACGAATTTTAAACATTTTTCACCCTTTCACCTAATTTTCCTAACTTTTCCTACTTTAAACGGAATTGCCAAAGGGCTACGTAATTCTTCCTTCAAAAAACGAATAGATCGAAGTTCACCCCTTTTCGTAAAATTTTACCTTAAACAAAAATTATGTAAAATTTTTTCCAAAAATTCAGTTTCGAAAAATTCGCTTTTCGGATATTTATCCGCTTTTATTTGCTCGTGACGCTCGTGAGACTCTGAAAAATCACACGGAACGTAGTAAGTGCGCAACACGTGTTTTTCTCGCGCCGGGCTTACTCGGTAACTCGTAAGTGTGCGCCAGTCGAGAAATATCCTCGGAACCGTCGGATTCGGTGACGCACACGCGTTAACCCTCGACTTACGTCATATCACCCTTCGAGAAATTTATTGTTCGCTTGATACTTCGACTTTGTTTACAGGCCTTTCCGGATGTAGGAAATAATGAAACGCCGCAAGCATAAATGATCACTCTCGAGGTTTAGGCACGTGATGATGACGCGTGGAATATTTAACGGACAGAACCATCAATGAACATTGCAAATTTCAATCATGCCTGTTTTCACTTCACAGTCTGTTTACTAAATCACTTTTTAGTTATAGATATCGTATCTACATATAGATAGATATATTTATTATGCCTTAGCACGCTATAAGTACAAAATAATTATACTTAGTTTTTTTATATTTTATATTTTTTATATTTATTTATACATTTTTTTTATTTTTTTTTAATATATTTATTATATTTTGTATATTTATTTTATTTTTTTTCTTATATAAGAAGCACGCTATAAGTACAAAATAATTATACTTAGTTTTTTTATGTTTTATATTTTTTATATTTATTTTTTTTGTTCTTATATAAGAAAAAAAACTAAAGTAACTAAAAAATATTACAAAATAATGACAATAAACCAGTAAAAAAATATATAAAATAATAACAAAAAGATAATAACGATAATAATAAGAACCAAAATAAAAGTATAAAGATAAGGATAAAATATAAATATAAATAAACTCTGAAAGATGTAGTTGATCCATGGAATTGCATGAAATTAAAAAAAAGCACTAACACCTTTCGAAACCTCGAATTTTTTCAAATTTTTATTAAATTAAACTTTTCAACGTTTTTGAGAAATCGAACTTTTTAAACACTGAAAATTCCAGCTTGCCAATTTTTTCGAAATGTTAGCAATTTTTTATTTTTCGAAAACTCGAACTTTCCGAAAATCCGGAATTCATAAAATTCGCAAAAACTCAAAATTTTACTTAAAAAACGAACATTAAAAAACTCGTTTTTAAGACACTTCAGAAAATGAATTCTTTTCGGAAAAATGACGTACCTCATTTTGAAGTATACATGAGTCATGAAGTTCCATTCAATCGTCACATCTTGTTGATTCTCATAAAGCGTAATTGTCACGGAAGAAAGGCGAAAAGAAGCAAAGGAGATGAATCACAGCGTAGGCGCGACTCTACGAATGTATGGAATTTTTACAAATCTCCAAAACGAGACTGTGCGTTAAAAAAAAACCTAGGTGTTATTCAATTTTCGAAAAAAAATTATAATTCTTTAAAAAAATTATAATTCTTAAAAAAAATTATAATTCTTTAAAAAAATTATAATTCTTTAAAAAAATTATAATTCTTAAAAAAATTATAATTCTTAAAAAAAATTATAATTCTTAAAAAAAACCTAATTTAAAAAAAAATTCGCATTTTTCAAGTAAAAAAAAAACATACGCAATCCCAAATCGTATTTTTCCCCCATTAAACTAAAAAAAAACATTTTTTCATTTAATATTCAAAAACCGAGCAATCCAAAATAATCTTTCAAAAATGTTTTTATAAACAAAAATTTGGACAAAGTATCAATATATCAACCCAATTAATTGCCAGGTGAAAAAAATGTTAACGAATTCGACGCGAAAGTTAATGGTGGTGGCAGAATGCATTTTTTTTTTTTTTTGCGAGTTTCATTGGGGTGGTCCCTGTGGGGTCACGATTCAGAAAGCGCTCGGGTTTACATCGGTAGGTGGGCGCTGGTACGTATCGGTCGTATTTTGTGCGTATGCTTTGAGGTCTCTGGGCGGTGGATTTCCCACGGTTGCCCCCGGAACGTCATTGGCGCGTCATATCCGACGAGCCCTTTGATGGCGAGACCCGTATGCCCGGAGTAAAGTGTAAACGGGGGAGGCCGAAGCGTTCCCCTCGCGTGTACGACACGTGGCTCTTTCTCTCTCTCTCTCGCTCTCTCTCTCTTTTTCTTTCGTTCGGGATATCGTAAATGCACGCATGGGAGGCTTATAGCGTGCGTTACGAGCACCCGTTGTTCCCGGCTGTGCAACGACCCTCGACTTTGCCTTGCTTCGTTGAACAGGCCAAAAGCCTCCGTTCACTTTCTCTCTCTCTTTCTCTCTCTCTGCCTCCTTCCCTCTCTCTCTCTCTATCTTAGTTTTTGTTTATTTTTAAGTTTATTTTCAATTATGTGTCATAACGTTTTTAATTTTTTGTCGTTTCGGTTTAAATTGCGCTTTTTTGTTTTTTTTTTTTGGTACTTTTTGGTTTTGGTGCTTTTTTTGCTTTGAATTGCGGTTTTTTGTTTTTTTTTGGTACTTTTTGGTTTTGGTGCTTTTTTTGGTTAAAATCGCGTTTTTGGTAGTTTTTTATGTTGTTATTTAGTTATTATTTTGTTAAGCTTTATATCTTGATTTTGTTAACATTTCCCGATTTTGTTAACAAATTTCCGGAGAGTTTATTTTACTAGGGCATAAGGAAATCGATCATCATCTTCATCATCTCCTTCCCTCTTATTTATTTGCTCCGGTTATTTAACTTCGCCTCTAACTTACAAATACCTACCCTATTATACCCCTATATACCCAATCAAAAGAAAACTTCCTATTTTCAATACAATTATCCTTTTTATCAAACTTACAACCCAAACAAACCAAACAAAACTTCCCATCGCTAATACAGTGACCATTTTATTATAAACTAACGAACCAATTAAAACAACAATTTCTTGTTCAACAATTATTTCTAATTCAACAATTATTTCTAGTTCAACAATTATTTCTAGTTTCACAATTATTTCTAGTTCAACAATAATTTCTGTTTCAACAATTATTTCTAGTTCAACAATTATTTCTAGTCCAACAATTATTTCTAGTTCGACAATTATTTCTAGTTGAACAATTATTTCTAGTTGAACAATTATTTCTAGTTGAACAATTACTTCTAGTTGAACAATTATTTCTAGTTTCACAATTATTTCTAGTCCAACAATTATTTCTAGTTCAACAATTATTTCTACTTCAACAATTATTTCTACTTCAACAATAATTTCTAGTTGAACAATTATTTCTAGTTCAACAATTATTTCTAGTTCAACAATTATTTCTAGTTCAACAATTGTTTTGTGTTTCAACAATTATTTATAGTTCAACAATTATTTCTAGTTCAACAATTATTTCTAGTTTCACAATTATTTCTAGTTCAACAATTATTTCTAGTTTCACAATTATTTCTAGTTCGACAATTATTTCTAGTTCAACAATTATTTGTGTTTCAACAATTATTTCTACTTCAACAACAGATCCATCTTTATTTCCAATGAAAATAAAAAATGAAGAAAAATTGTTGGAAAAGCAACTCCTTTGAAAGTACCAAAGCAAGGACGAAGGTACGTTTATCATTCTGGAATTTTTGGCGTTGAGACGGATTACGCGTGATCGATTACGCCAATACCTTCAACGAGGCCGTCCATCTTCGAGGGATCGCAATCCCGTGGCACTTTGATCGTTCGAGTAGGTACCGTTTCTCGAGACGGCGGGATCCACTGGACCCAATCTCTCTCCCCCCCCCTCCTCCCCTTCCCCTTTTTCAACGTCCTCTTCCATCCGCCAATCCTCATCCTCACTCTCGATCATCACGTACAATGCACTCTCGCGAGAGGATGAACGTTTCTTCGTTCCACGTTTGTGCGTTCACTGAGAAATTCTTGCGATTCCTGGTGGGGAGGAAGCAAAAGCTGGTGCGCTGAACCGCGATGATTTCCGCGGATTACGAGGAATCGATTTCAACTCGTGATTCTCGAGCTCAACCATCGAGAGCCTATTTCACACTATGAGTAATGGCTCCCGATTATTCTCGTGGATGGGAAGCTCCCAGTCACGGAATTTGAGAATTTATAGTTGACAGGTCTCGTTTCGTAAAAGTCTCGATCGTATTTGTTTGGCCTTGTTTGGATTGAGTTTTTTTGGTTTAATTCCGTTTTTGATTTTTTTTTTATATTGTTATTTAGTTATTATTTTGTTAGGGTTCATATCTTGATTTTGTTAACGTTTCCCGATTTTGTTTGGGTTTGTTTGGGTTTTGTTAACGAATTTTCCGAAAATTTATTTTACTAGGGCATAAGGAAATCGATATCGTAAATTTTTTATTCCTCATTTTGTGAAATCGAGCGAGAGAAAAATATCGAAAATATTATCGTTTCGTAGATGGGCTTTCGTGAAAAAAAAAGCTCATATATATTTTTAGATTTTGTAAAAATCATGATACAAATAATTCAAGAAAATCCAATAATCGAATAAATATTAAATCAAATAAAAATTAAATTAAAAGAAATCTTTCATTCATTCAATGAATCCAAATAAACATTTGGGGTACTCAACATTCAAACACATAATTTTTATTCACAAAAATTCGATTTGTCAAATAAAAATTCTTCGTGAAAACAAAAATAAAGTAAAAACGCGCGATAATATTATTTCCATTTACCATGACTATTTTTATTAAACATTCAAGTGGTTCGTTAAACAAGAAACAATTTTCTACTTTGCAGTCCATTAAAAGAAAATTTATTTTCCAAACTGATAATTTTGTAAAATAAACTAAACCCAAACAAACCCAAACAAAAATTTCCAATCCTCCGTCAAATCCACAATTGCAAAAAACAGTCGACGTACATTTTGTTTTTTCTTTTTTATTTCACATGTAATCGATGTACAGTTCCTTCAAGCGAAATTTACAATTTAAAAAAATTGTTCGTTTGGATGCATTCCGGAAGCGTGAAATTCGCGAAAATTCGTTCAAAATCAGACGGAAATTTTTTTTCGACGGAGTTCCTCTCACGCCCGAAAGAATGCAGTCGATAAATAAATTCCGGTCTGCAACCTCTCTTTCTCTCTTTCTCCATTCTGGTGGCCGCGGGGCCTTCGATTATACATCCGCAGAGACGAAGCATAAAGAGAGCGAAAGAGCAAAACCGAAAAGGGTCGAGGGGGGGGGGGGGGGGGAAGCGCCCTCTTTCCATCGTTTGCAACAAAACCGGCAACAGCAGCGCCACCAGGGAAGAAACCGCGAGCTGCGTTGCAGAAGGGCGGAAGGGCAGGAAAGCTGATCCCCTCTATTGACTCGTACGTAATCATAAGTATCACAAGTATCAGCAATTCGATGTGAAATCGTTTTTCGTATACGGCGGCCTTCTAATTACCGTTATTCGAGTACTCGAGATCTGCTGTTTCCATTATTTATGAAATTATTACGAATTTCGAATTCACGAATAAATGGGACACGGGAAATGAAATTTGTATCGTAAAAAAAGCAGCGTTTATTTATTTCATTAATGTATTATCGTACTGTGCGTGATAAAATTTGTGATTAATTTGAATACGAAATTTAATTTAAATAAAAATTTTTGAATAAAAATTTTGAATTAAATTTTTAAATGTAAGTTTTGCAATTTAATTTTTTAATTCAATTTTCGAATTTAATTTCTAAATTTAATATTTGAATTTAATTTTCAAATATAATTTTTTAATTTAATTTCTCAATTTAATTTGTGAATTTAATTTTTTAATTTAATTTTTTAATTTAATTTTCAAATTTAATTTTTTTATTTAATTTCTGAATTTAATTTTTTTATTTAATTTCTAAATTTAATTTTAGAATTTTATTTTTAAATTACATTTTTTAATTTAATTTAAATTTTCGTAATTATTAGTATTGTAATTATTTATATTTTTTCATCGATTTTTGTTTTTTTATCGAACGAGCCGGGCAGTTTCATACAAGAGGGCGGTATAGTGGTCCAGCGCTGGGTTTCGATGAATCGGGTCAATTTTCGAGGTATTCGAAGAGGGAGAAAACGTTTAGGCGTCGTTTCACTCGAACGCGTAGGATATCTCGTTCGCGATGACCGGGCTCTCGTGACTGCAACCCCCGCAAACTACCGTAGGCTACCAAACTACCAAGCCTTCGCCGATTCTTTCTTTTTTTCGTGTCTTCACTTTTTTTTTCATACTTTCGTATCTTTTTTCTTGTCGAATTTTTACTTCGTCGGCCTGAGGGCTGTATGGTCTTGGCTGGCAAATCCACGGTTTTGCCACATGCGAACATCAAATTTTTTGGGTGGGCGTAAAAATGTCGAACGATCAATATTCAGATGGAACAAAATGTCGAATTCGAAAATCACGAATGTTCGAATATAGATAGATCAATCTTACTGGAGTTTGTAAAGTCGAAAATAATAAAATTAAATTTTGAATAATTTGTTTGGGTTTCGAATTCAGGTTTGTTTGGAATTCGAAAATTTCGAATAATTAAATTTCAAATAATTTGTTTGGGTTTGTTTGGAATTCGAAAATTTCGAATAATTTGTTTGGGTTCCGAATTTGGATTTGTTTGGAATTCGAACATTTCGAATAATTTGTTTGGGTTTCGAATTTGGGTTTGTTTGGAATTCGAACATTTCGAATAATTTGTTTGGGTTTCGAATTTGGGTTTGTTTGGAATTCGAAAATTTCGAATAATTAAATTTCGAATAATTCAATTTCGAATAATTCAATTTTAAATCATTCAATTTCGAATAATTTGTTTGGGTTCCGAATTTGGGTTTGTTTGGAATTCGAACATTTCGAAAAATTTGTTTGGGTTTCGAATTTGGGTTTGTTTGGAATTCGAAAATTTCGAATAATTAAATTTCGAGCAATTCAATTTCAAATCATTCAATTTCGAATAATTCAATTTTAAATCATTCAATTTCGAATCATTAAATTTCGAATAATTTGTTTGGGTTTCGAATTTGGGTTTGTTTGGAATTCGAAAATTTCGAATAATTCAATTTCGAACATTCAAGTTCGAATAATTAAATTTCGAATAATTAAATTTCAAATCATTCAATTTCGATTAATTAAATTTCGAATAATTCAATTTCGAATAATTAAACTTCGAATAATTAAACTTCGAACAATTAAATTTCGAATAATTAAACTTCGAACAATTAAATTTCGAATAATCAAATCTACGTTATTTTGAGAGTTCAGAATTCCGTCGTTTCGCCATTCCAGTCGTTTTACATTTCGACGTTTCGATATTCTGACTCCCACCCAAATTTTTCAAGGCTCGAGTGCCGATAATGATCCCGTAAGCTTCTGGATAGAAGTGCGTGGGCACGCTAACGGTCTAAATGAGAGTCCGAAGAAACGCGAATATTCAAGCGTGCGCCCTCTTCAGCTTTCTTTTTTTCATTCGATTTCCTTTTGTCCTAAACAGAAGACAAAGTGCTATTCTTCAGACTGGATTCACGGACTGGAGAGAAAGAAAAAAAAAATGATGATTTTACCGCATACCAGACAAAAGTGCATACAAATTAGGAGCCTTTCTTTTATTTTTTTTCCCATTCCGTGGAACGACTTTCGTAGAGAGTTGGTACGGTTGCGCGTGAAAAGACCGGAAATTCCTCGGGGAAGATTATATATTTATTTCGTGCCTTCTTTTATTCCGTGTTCTACATATTATCGTCTTTCCAAAAGTTCCAGCGATAGTTAAATTCGAAAATGGTCGAATGTTATTATTTTCGCTATTATTGATAATTTCACGATTATTTCCGATGTTATTATTATTATCATCGTTAATAATAAGATTTTGATAACTTGTGTGATAATAATAATAATAGCAACGACAATACTAATAATAGCAACAATTAATATACTACAGAATAACAATAACCCTTATTGTTGTTATTGTTATTATAGTTCTTGTTATTGTTGATTTTTTTATTATAATTGTTGTTATTGTAATTGTTATGATTAATAATTGTTGTTCCTATTTTTGTTTCTCGTATTACAGTACAAATATAAACACGCCGAATTTTTTTATTTCTATTAATTCAAACCTTGCCCAGAATCGTTTTGTCAAATTGATCGTGCCATTTTTTAAAATTGATCCCAAAATCGTTTTATTGAATTTCGTATGCAGAAAAATGTGCAAAAAAAAAGACTGTCCCAAAGAACCCAAACAAACCCAAATAACGTATGACTTGGTAGACTAAGGTCCCAAAGAACCCAAACAAACCCAAACAAACCCAAATAATGTATGACTCGGTAGACTAAGGTAGAAAAATAATCACTATGTTTTTGGCCCAATATTTCGCGAATAACGATAGCAAGAATCGTTAAAGAAATATTGATTTGGAGTTAGCATTGTTAAATAGTGCCGATTTATTTGCTGTGCAGAATTCGACGAGCCCGAAAATGATTCAAGCTCGCAATTTTCTCGCCGATCGTAAGATCGCCGATCTCTTCAATTTCCTGATTGGCCACTTGCTCGTCGACCAACCGGACGACCCGATCGATTATCTTTACGATCTTTTGGACAAATGCATACTCTTCGGATCGGGCCTCGTCGAGCCGCCTTTGCTCTTCGACCAACGGTATTATTTCGAGGATCACCGAATAATCTTGATGACCGGTATCGACTTGAAGCTTTTGTGCGATAGCGAGGTTAGGAAGTCGCGTTAAACTTCCGTGTAGCTCGATTACTTTGAATATTAGATGAGAATTTTCGATCGGTAAGTCCTAATCGGTACTAATCGGTAACCGTAAAGTTACCGATCGGCAAACCTATATATCGGTATTAATAGTTACCGATCGGTAAACCTATATATCGGTAACGATAGTTACCGATCTGTGAACCTATTTATCGGTAACAATAGTTACCGATCTGTGAACCTATTTATCGGTAACAATAGTTACCGATCGGCAAACTTATTTATTGGTAACAATAGTTACCGATCGGTAAACCTATCTATCGGTAACAATAGTTACCGATCTGTGAACCTATTTATCGGTAACAATAGTTACCGATCGGCAAACCTATCTATCGGTATTAATAGTTACCGATCGGTAAACCTATATATCGGTAACGATAGTTACCGATCGGTAAACCTATATATCGGTAACGATAGTTACCGATCGGTAAACCTATATATCGGTAACAATGGTTACCGATCGGTAAACCTATCTATCGGTATCAGTAGTTACCGATCGGTAGTTGGGCTTGAAATTCATGCCCAAGGTAGCTAATGGTAGCACGAATCTACCATTAATTTTCCTCAAAACCCAAAATTTTCATGAAAAAATCGTGAAAATCGTGTTTTTAGAAGCTTATTACGATTTTTTCATGAAAATTTTGGGTTTTGGGGGAAATTAATGATCGATTCGCGCTTAGGGGATCAAATTACATCGAAAACGACCTATAAAAAAAATATTAAAAATACAACATTTTTTTGAATTTTTGGGCAAAATACGTTTTTTCACTCAATCATCGATAACTTTTTTTCCTTTAGGATTTGGCACTCCACTCTGTGCTCAATCTCTTCCTTATGATTTTCTCTTCAAAATCCTTTTTTAATTATTGAAATCCGATGATTTTTCGATTTTTGGCAGAATTTCAAAGTTGGACCATCGATTTTTGCCAATTTTTCCATACATACCCCTTTGC